>SGPM01000048.1:0-117906 GCA_004802725.1 Antrodiella citrinella
TGATCCTGGGGGAGCCTCAGTGGATGAAGGATTCGTTCCCCAAGGCGATGTGGGATATTCATGGGTTGGAGACATACTCATGATCTTCGTAGCGTTATACATGTCTGTGTCGGGCTGTCATCTTATGTCTACACCTGGCTGCATATTACGAAAACGCCGAGTCACTGTTATGTATGATGCTTTCTGAAACATACAGTACAAATTTGAAGATACAGATGAGAACATAGCTCAGAGTTGAAGCAATCACATTACTGTTAGACTTTTTTGCCCCATTGTGCTGCCCCGGGTACCCTCGCATGGTGTGCTAACATTCTACAAAGGTGTCAACCCGTGCGGTGTATACTTGGGCGCCCTTCGAAAGTTGTACGACTTTCCGTTGTCTTTCATTCTTTCTTCGTACCAGGCTACGACGGACACGCAGCCCGACTCAGAACAAGCCGAACAAATTTGATTTACACTCAAGAAGACAGGCACTCCAAGAGCCTGAGTATATATGGTACCGCAGACCGTACGACTACGAGAAGACAAGCCGATTCACAAAGTAACAGGACGTGTATCGAACAGACACAAAGTCGAATTTTGGATTTTGTGTCATCTACGCACGCAGTGGTATGACAATTAGGGAAGGCTATTGGATCACCTCGAACTTGAACCGCCTTGAATTCATGTCTGACAAAATGTGGTGATCAGTTCAACCGATATGGGAATAGCAAAGACATGTACCAAGCTTCCAGCTAGTCAATGTTCATCTCGTCATCTACGCCATTGTTGAAGGGCTTTTGATAGATTTCGCTTGTAGCCATCTGCAGTTGCCCCTTCTCCAACAAACACGGAAGACGCTGTTTGACATAATCCTGTGCTTCAAGCAACGGATTCTGGGCCCAATCTCCACTCATTCTGTCCAAATACTCGTGGAAATGACAGACATCCATGACCAGTGAGAAATTGTCCACGGGCAGTCCCGAGAGATGCGAGTCCAATTTTACGAGGAGCTCGTGTGGAAGATCATTCAGCTCCCAGGCGACGTGGAAGGTCATCTCAAATGTGAGACTGGTCAAAGCTGTCGTCGGGATGAATTTGAGGGTGTTGAGGATGACATGCACCTTCTCTGTATTCCAAAACTCCGCACCGGGATCTGGATCAGAGTATAAGGCAATGTGTAATGCCTTGAGGCATCATCAGCAAAAACGCCAAAGCTGAGAGACCTGAAGACACTGAGCAGATGTCATCAGGCCTGGTCAGGGATGTTCAGTTTCCTCAGTACAGATCAGGGCTCAGGAGAGCCCAGGAGTCATAAGTCTTCACACGCAAGCCAAATTGAGTCGAACACTAAGTACGAGGAATACATTCATGGCTATGGTAATCAATGTAGTTATTGAGATAGTAAGCTTTGAACGCATTGAGAGAATTGGCGAAGTGAAAATCGTGTGGAATACGAGCCTTTCCGAAGACGGGACTAAGATGACATGCACGAACAAGACAATCAAGATGAATGACTGCCACCGAAGGCTGCCCACCACGAAACTCTGGCTCTAATATCCACATGCCGGTGATAGGATCTGGTGTGTTGCCTTTGGGTACAAACCAATGCACCAGTGCACACGGGTAAGTCACCAGTTCGTGTTTGAATGATATGAACGCCTGAACTCGTCCTACCAGCATGCCACCCATCAAGTCATTCTCGTCACCCTCTTGCACAAGAACAGTATCATAGCGAGAATACGCATCGTACCACGAGGGGTTGCTCCGGATGATCTCGCGGTGCATCCCTCCCGTGCCGCATTCCTCGCTGGGAGCGTAGTATGTTGCCGATGCCGAATAAAACAGCGCAACATTTCCGTTGAATGGAGGCAAATCGGGAAGAGGAATAGTGTCAGAGGAAGTGTCGTATAGCTGGTCGTGGAGGAAACGGCGGCAGAGCTCGCGCAGTCGGGGTTGCCCCAGCCTTTGCGCAATCATTTGACACGGTTGACTGCAAACTATCACAAAGGTTAGCACTTGTTCAAGTTGAAATGACCATGATGTTGCGGTGAGGCATACCTGGTCGCTTCCCAAGACGGACATTTGTTCGGGCAATATCTTCCTCCACTCCAGCAGCTTCTCGTTCGTCAACCAAGTCTCTCCAGCCTGCACCCAGTCCGCGTAGTGCGAGAGCCACCCTATCGTCATCGTCCTCCTCCTCGAGTCCCATGTCTGCTCTGGCTGTCTGAACAACGTCCTTATCCAGCATCCCCCGTGAAGTTTGAACCAAACTTGACTCGAATGGCGGCGAGCTTGGCGAGACGAGTGATGGTGCGTATGATTTGCCCAAGGGGATTGTGTCGATTCGACCGTCTCCACGGTTTCTTGACAGCTACAATGTGCTTTGATTCGGTGATGGAGGAGCACAGTCCATTGGGAGATCCGAACAGCCTGATGCTACGGACATAGTGGACAAGAGCATGCTGCCGTGGGAGAGCAAAACCGCTCGGTCGTACACCTAGTTCTTCGAAAACGGGACGATAATGATGGAACCGCGCGAGAGCAGCATCCATCTCTTGCAGTGCGAGAGTGTCATGCGAAGGTCTACGGGCAAGGTAGCAGAAATCCATCAACGCAACCATACACTTCACCATCCGATCGGGAATGTAGCCAACGATTGCCGGAATGAAAACCTGGGAGACATTAGATACTTGTATTGCATGAACCAATATGAAATCATGTACCTTCATCAACGCCTTCGAGTCATTTCCCGTCCATTGAGCGAAGTTTCGTCCCTCCGGAAAGCGTCGGAGACCAGGAAACGAGGGCGAAGCAGCAATTCTAAAAGAAAATAGGCCCGCAGTGCATGTGAGTGCAGGCGGAATTCTGAGAGCGCGACAATGTACCTTCGGTCTATGTCGTCCATAATCTTATCAGCATCATGCTTGGGATTCGTCAAACGTATGTAGTCTTCGACCCATGCAACCAAGTGATCTTTGAAGGTGCCTTTGATAAGTTGATGCAGAAGATCGGGTGACAGCAACTCGTGAATATCAGCGCGAGGAAAGTAATCTGTGTATGGCTAGAGTCAAGTCAGTTATATGTATCTACAAAGTCGCAAACTTAGCGACATACCATGACAGCAGCATCCATTCCAAATGTATCCCACAGTGTCTTTGCATGATATGTCTCCCGCAGTACACTATCAAGGTCGCGCGAGCGTCGTGGCCCGATAGTTGTTAGATCATCTGACGGTGATAAACATCTACAATACAACGCATGAGTACACGTGCGAGCAGGGATTTGGATGTACTGCTCACTTAGGACACCATCCTTGGACGATACCGGCCAGCATGACCTGCTCAGGATAGTCGGCAATGAAGGGCCCTAACTCGAAGATAGCACCGCGATAATGTCCATCTGGGCATTTGAGGATGTGCGGAGTCGTCATACCAGGGCGAAGAGGTTCGAGGATGTGAGCAATGGAGGAATGATATAGTTGCTTGCGGAAGAGACGAAACTCGTCGGTGTCTGCATCTGCGCGCGCGGCTGAAGACACCGACGAAGTCAGACAACACATTCACGATCGAATAAACACTGGGTCTGCATACCTTTAGGAATCGAGAGGAATGCTAATGGGATCACAGCCTCACGGTGAGCGCGCCGCATCTCATTTCCAACATTGCCCAAGGAGAGGTAAAGGGGATGGAACTCAGTGTGACCGGTGGCCACTGAGACTGTTGTCTTGTCGGCCCCCAGAATAATCGGACAAAGCATGGCACCGTGAGTGCCAGGGTCTTGAGCGATGATATCCTAGCATATCGGCGACATTAGATATGGCGGAGTTCACGTAAAAAAGCATATACCGCTTGTTTCCATGCCCATCTGCCTGACATCAGATCACACCAGCGTCGAGATTGCGTAGCCGTGGTCTCCTCGAAAGGCGCATAATGAAATGAGTCTTGAAAATCTTCACTGGCGGTCATTGTCTCCACAACTGCGAGTGTGTCACGACAGTGAACAACGTAGTCGGCATGCATCCATGACGGCGAGGTGGAGGTGGTTGCACCGGTGTACCTAACTGTGAATGAACGCCATGACACCTCTCCGTCCTGTATGCTGTCGATGAACTCGTGCATCTCGTCGGTATTCCGAAAGAGGCTGTCGTCGGCAGTACCTCCATGGTAGATAGCCTCAGCTGCGAGGACCTTGCAGAGTTCGTCAACCTGTGATGCTGAGTTTTCGGCCTTCTCGAACATCAGTTCCGTAAACGAGAATTGGGAATGGCGTTGGAATGGTGACCAGTCCTGCGACACGTCGGGAGGAGGAGGAGGGGTGTTTTCGGGCAAAAATGTACCGTTGATATCACATGGTGTTCCTGTTGTCGAAAATTAATAACCTGAGTTCGATTACAACAGAGACGTGAGACTAGGTACTGACCGTTCAAGTGTGGGTGAAAAACGATCTTAGATTTTGGCGTCCTGGGTTTGCGGTCGCGGTGGACCCTCTTGTAATGAGCGACGAGGCCACGATGGTTTCCGAATGAGCATTGGCACTCAATACAGAATGACTGAGTACGTGCGTGACGAGGGGGGGCCATGGAGGATGTCAAGTGCGTAGCGAGTGGATGACTTGTCCGTAAAAAGCCCTTTGCCCTTGTAGTGAAACGGCTGACGTGGTGCCGAACTCGTCTGCTGGCGGGGGGGGAAAGTTGAGAGGACCAAAATGAAGCCAAACAAAGGCGCTCTTACCTTCATCTTCCACCATGCCGGCACGCCCCAGAGGAAAAAAACCACTGAAGGTACAGCAAGTACCTGCTACAGCCCCTCCTCCTCCGACACCTACTCCCAAGCGGCCACGAGCAGCTACAACAAGTCTCAGCACCGCACCTGCACCAAAGAAAAAACAAATCTCAGGCTTACCGTCAATCGAAGATGACGAGATCGACGCTCACATCATGGCCGACCACATAGGCTTTCCTTCACCTTTCGATAACACCTTCTCCGACAGCCTTCCTGGGGCTGATCCTGCTGCCACTGAGGTAATGTCTCCTCCTCCACGCGCCCATAACACTCGTGCAGGCAATGCAAGTCGTCGTCCCGGTAAGGAAGCAGGTGTTGCTCCTCGCACGGCTCAAGAAGTCCACGCAAAAGCCCAAGTCAAGAAGTCCACCAAGGAGAAGAAGTCAGAGGCAAAGATTCAGGTGCAGCAAGATCAAGACCGTACAGAAGTGAGGGGCAATGCGAAGATTGCTGAGATCCTCAATCGTCAAGACGAGGACGACGTTGAGGAGAGGCGGTATCTGAGTGAGATGGAGGAAGACGGAAGCGATGATGTGGATGTCAACCATACATCTCAGAGCAGACGTGAGAAGGTTCGCTTCCTTTCCTGTATTTTACACTCGGTGTCAGTACTTATCACGCCAATCTGCCTCCACACTCTTACCACAGCCCAAGAAGAAGACCGAGGCCGAAAAGCGCAAGGACAACACCGCGCGAGTATGGTCAGCAATTGACATTGCTCGTCACGGCACTCTTTCATCTCAGAACGATCCTTCTTCGTCTAAAAAGGCAAGCAAGCCGAGCCGGTGAGTATGCTTGATGTTACCAAACACAGCTCGCTTATTACATAACCATCAGGAAAAACCTGTTTCACTAAGTAGATATGGTTACCACTAGTCTGTGACAATGTGTGGTAACTTACCTCTAATTATCAGTCCTAACGTGATTACACAAGTTAGTGATAATTACAGAAGTCCCCAATAATCCTACACTCTCTTACCTCTCATTACATCTAATCTAGCACAAGTCAGAGGTAGGTTAGGTCTTTTACAGCAACATAATAACATATATGATCACACATATTACTCATGGTATGGGCAAAAAGAGCATAGATAATATATTGATATACACTACAACATGACAGCTACAGCTACAACACTACAGTCTAATGAACATTACCCTACATCAATCAAACAATATCAACAGAATATACTGCACACAAGAAAGGCTTAGATACATACCTGTACTGTGCACAGCAATAGAAGGCCAGCAAATAAGAACACTGAAGGGGGAAAAGAAGATGGGATGATTAGCAAGCAAGCAACAATGATGAGTGAAGCTTTGTACATACCAGTAAGCAACAGCAGAGGGGATTAACAGGTATCAGCATAAAAAATGTGGAAGACAGTACTTACCAGTGCACTGAAGCTCATAACCCAGTCTCGCACACCCCTCCACTGCTGACCAAGAATCTATGGCCTGGGGGGCAAGAGGTTCTGCATGAGAGAGCTTGAAGTGCGCAAATAGGGGATGCAATGAAGAGGAAAAGATAATAGACTCAGATAAAAGGAGAGGAGAGAGAGAGGAGGAGAACATGGGGGAAGAGAGAGAAGAGAGGGACACGTCGAAAATGTTGAAGTCCGACATTGATGTGCTGGCGCTTACAAGCGCCGAAATCCGGCAAACCCCATTTGGCGCAATTGGTGGGACAGGACAAAGATCACACAATGTCTCGCTCACCACACCACCATTTCCGGTATGTACTATCTCATTTTGTTCGCATTTCAAATCTCTATCATTAGATACCAAAAATGTTTGGATTTGTCAGCTGGAGACTCTGCCACTCTCAGGTAAACACAAAGATATATACACCAATCTCTAAATGTCTCTCCCAATACTGACCTGTTGTCTGTCTTTAGTATCTCATTCGATTTGCAGTGTTTGACTCTATCTTTTGATATATGACACATACAAAACCATCCGCTACTTGTCCTCCTTTGGTCTGATGTTGTCCCTTTAAAGGTATGTATACTAATCATTGTATGTCTCCATGGATACCGATCCGTTTCCACTCTAGACTATCTCATTTTGTTCGCATTGAGCGACTCTATCTGGTGGTATATGGCGCGTCAGGAAGCGTTTGACACCTGACCTTCCCTAGCCTTGCGCGTATGCCAGCGCCAATAAGCGCCCATAGCACGTCGCTCACTACAATGGGTCTTTGAATTGTTGTACTATCTAGCACTGTTGATTACATGCTAAATACTATTTCCATGTACCTGATAAACACCCAATATACAATGCTTGTGGGAGGTTTTGCGCCTCGGAGCCGTCTCTGCAACTTGAAGTTACGGTCTGGTGAATATGTGCCACACCGTCACCGTCACCGTCCCACACGTGCACTGAGACCATACAAGAGGATTTCAACACAAGAAGGATCCCAAATGGCAGGACAGTTCAGACTACACTGAATCTGTGAAATGTTACCCCCAAGTTACTTCAATTATCGATAAATTATATGTAATGACAATAACGACCAGATACTCTGGTGTAATTTACTCCAGATTATCAGAATTCTTCGAATTACCTGTGTTACACAAGGTTACAAGGCCACTTGGGTAATTAGATCTAATTTAGCAAAACTGATTTTTCCTGATGTACAGTGCTGGCATCGAAGGAACTTGAAGCAAGGAGAGAACATTGACTAACGGACTCTAACCTGAAGATCAGTCAGAGTACGCATGAAAATGCTCGGAAACGATTACTAGCCCCATTGTATACCGACTCGACCATCGGTTGGTAGTGCATTTTCGCCCTTGCCAGTGGCAGGACCAACAGGACACCTGAAGTCCGAGACCAGCGCTCAAGTTTTATTTGATATGGATATTATGTAATAATGGGTCTTACAGGACTTATCATGAAGACAAATTTAAAACCATGTTCAAAAAAATCAGATATCACCTAAGCAGCAAGATTCATCAGAAAATCCAACCTTGTGGGCGCCAAGTCAATACCCATTTGCGGAAATCCTCCTGGTTCCGCTTCACGGTTCACCTTGTATTTGTTCTCCGACCATCTCACTGTGGCGAAACTTGCCTACCACGCGACGATATGGACGACAGAGACGAAAGGCAGCAACTTGAAGAGCTTAGGGCATTGTTGAAACGCGCGGACAGATTTCCGAGCAGGGGAGGCGCAGTGGTAAGCTCAGTCTACTGTATGCAATGTGGATCAAAACCTCACCCAGGTATATCCGGAACAGCGCAAGGATGCATTGAAGAGACTCATTGAAGTGGTACATTCGCCATATACCAGTTTGAAGATTCTAGCTGCCAGCAATATCAAGATTTTCATCAACGACTTCCCCGAGCTTGAGGACGAAGCCATCAACGCGGTCTATGACCTCTGTGAGGATTCGGTGGCCAAGGTGAACCACAAATTGGTGAGCTGAGAATTGGTGCATCATACTCACATGAGTTTTGGAGGTTCGCATTGAAGGATACCACGCCATCATCCTAGTGTCGAAGGAGCAGAAGAAGTGGGTCAAGCGAAACGCGGATGTTCTAGTACAATTGCTACAGAGCGGTATGTACGCCCCTCTCATTCCATTCAACAGAGGTGCCCTGTGCGATTCTCTATACCACTGCCCATCTCTGCTGCCGCGTACTTCCGTTGTTTAGGTCTGGGCTGCTGTGGCGGAACTCGCTCGGACCCTCATTTCCTATTGCCGCCAACAATTTTCAAAAACCGTTCACTGACATCACTGTAGATGAACCGGAGGAAGTCGTTGTTGTCAAGAAGGCGCTGATTGAACACCTTGACATGGATCCAGTCGTAACATTAGGCGTGCTCTGCGATCAAATCGTCCCGCTCGAAGATCTCGATGAGGAGGATCAAAGCATTCGCAACAGACTTCGGTCCTTGGTTCTCGCTTTTCTGACGGGTGAAGCGCATCGCGGTATCACAGAGCGGCACGCTAATGCTCTAGGGAGTCCCGCTGAAGAGGTTCTTGTTAATGAAGTGCTCAAGGTTTGTGCCCTCATTTCACGTTGTTACCTCTCCTCATTCTATCTCGCAGGCCATTCCCAAATTGCCCCATACCGATGTCAATGTGGCGGTCAAAGATCTCTTGCTGTCTTTAACTTCTTTCAGCACACTTTCCAGTCGTGGTGACCAATTACTGGAAGTTGTTCTTGATGTAGCGAAATCCTCTCTCAAGACCGAGCTTGCGAGTGGCGTTGCGTGGCCTCCGCTACCCAACACTACTTTCTACCTTGAGCTAGGGTCTCTGATCGCTGTTCAAAAACGTGTCGCAAATCCCAGGTCACTGCTCCGATTTTACTGCACGTCTGTTGTGTCAAAGATGACGCTCATGAGGCTTTCGGAAGAAGCCAAAGCGTTCGTTCTATCACAGGTGGCGGATGCGCTCTCCGCATGCGAAGGACTCTCGCAATCCAATAATGATGAGATGGCCGTAGTGCGAAAACAAACTGTCGATTCATGTATTCTACTATTACCGGTATGCTCCTCTTTCTATTCGCGTTGTTTGTCCTCTGACGTCAGTCATGCAGTGTTTGCTGGATATCCAGTCAGTGGCACGCCCATGGAAGGCTTGTCGCATTTTAATTCAAGCATGCAATCTAGTGCGTCTCACGTACCCTTGCCCTGTCTTGTTCCTCATATTATGTGAACAGCGCAAAGACCAATTAGGATGGAGTCCTCAACCGGTGTTAGTCGAAACTCTGAAGAAGATTCAGGATCTTGCGGACGTGGAGTTGAAGCAAGACTCACATGCAGATAAGGCTTTACTGCAGGAAGTACAAAGCCTCATTAGGGTTCGCAATGGGCCGTCTTTTTCCGATGTCAGTATCCAACGACCTTCATTTCTTCGTTTGAGCAGCTACTTCTTCCAAGCAAGATTGCAACACCACCGCCGCCATCAAGTGTCAATGCAAGAGGCGCGAACAAGGACAAGGACAAGCCTAACGGTACACCAGTGACCATCCAGCGTAATCGTGATCACTCAAGATCAATCACTGCGCCATTGAAACCAAGTTCGCTGCCACCGAAACCTCCTTCAGCTGGCCAAGTTGCAAATGGCACATTCACAGCACGTGAAGATCGACATCGACTCTCAACCGGGTCAATAACAAGTGTAGCGCGACAATTAGGCTCGAACGTCGCCGCATCGTCAAGCTCTACCTTGGGACAAACTCCACCTTCACGTGCCATGAGCAAGACCGAAAGTGGAACCGCGACACCCTCCCTTTTGAGCCGTATGGCGTTGTTATCGAATGCTCCTGCCACCGACCCGCTTTCCAGTCGCGTGTCCACGCCTACCATTCCTGCGAAACGTAGGGCAGAGCCGCCTGGGAGAACGCCACCGGTTTGGCGACCGCATTCTCCGCCGCCATCATCCATTGATGTCGACACGGACATGAACCCAACGACAGGATGGAGCATACGGGGTGCTGCACGCCGAACGCCGTCCGGTGGTGATGCCACGGTTTCTGGCCAAACATCGTTACTGGAAAGGCTTACGGGAGAGAATGACTCGGGAGATCATAGGGGGAAGAAAAGGACTAGAAATTATTGAGCTTTTGGGTGTATGTGCTGTACTTGGTGTTCATCTCATTTATTTTTTATTCGCAATGCATGCGCCTATGATGACTTGTGCATGTTCCGCGTGCCAAGCAGTCGCCAACTACAAACGAAGTCAAACATGGAATAAGGTAGTAACACAGAACGACGGAAATAAATAGATAGATCCTCTAAGATGGAATTCCGGGATGTGTGGGTATAGATACAGTACACATTGAATTGCTAATGAAGTCCGTAGGAGATATCCTAAACCGCACGCTCTAATGTATCTCTGAACATCGTCTCGAATTCCTCAGTGCTACCACCGATAACACCGAAGGCTTCTTGCAAAGTGCTGCCCAGATAGTCCAACTCGTGTGTGATACCTTGCATGGTAAGGGCATAAGCGAAGAACAACAGTTGTCGTGAACCGTGAACGTCGCGATTTCTGGTTACGTCCAGTCGACGGATAGCATCGACCTGCAACAACATGTCAGTGAGAAAGACCAAAGGGAAATATATAACATACCAAACGGCGACGAGATTCTTCGGCTGGCGGGAGGTATGGAGGCAAAGGTGACTTCAATCTGAATGCAGATGCCAACACCGAAAAGTACAAAATGATATTGCCGACCATGTCACGTCGTTCTTTGTTGACAGGGATGATGAACTCCTTGCGTACAGTCTGATGCAGTATCAGAGGCTGAACATTCCCATATTTTCAAGCCAGCTTACTGTGTGCCTAAACAAATGACTTCAGTATGGTGACCTAACAGCGGCAGAAAGACGGACTTACCATTCTTCGCGAGACGTAACGCATCGCATGCTATGTAGCCTGTCGAGAATTGTCTGTAGGCTGGTCAACATCGAACGGTAAAGCACGATTGGGAAGGGCCCCTTCAGACGTGGCTCATGCTGAGTCTGAGCGAGAAGGCCTTGCAGCTCGATGAGCTTGATCTGCAAGTGCAATTCCCTAAGCCCATCGAAGGGAAGGTTAAGCACATCATCTCAAGGTATTCGCCATGACTACGCACATAGCCATGAATTCCGCGACGCCGTCGTTGAGGTGCGAATTGGCCGAAGGAGTCAATAAGGATGTTGCTTCGTTAAGGGGTGTTGACGATTCAACATCTTCTTCGAGATGAGGGTACCCTGTCTCGCTATCGAAGGAGTTGAAAGCCACTAAACGCGTGTATAGCCACCCGACGTTGAGACAGAATCTGAAAACACGACAATGAGTTAACCTGATCGTCGTCGTCCAACAAACATTCACGCACTCGCCCAGTGCCTTACTGAGCTCTCTTCTCGCTTCAGCTGGCCACCAGTATCGGGAAACTATAGCAGCCCAGACCACACCGACCGTGACCGCAACGAAACGATGAGAAGCGATCTCCACGACCGATATGTCTTCCTGTCGGGAGTTGTAACTGTCAAACTGGATCAGCACCTCGCAAGCGGGTCCGTAAAAACACACACACCAGTACAGACAAGTCAAATTGTACGTTAGCAACACGAAGCGAGCTGATGTTGCAAACTGAGGCTTCGCGACGATGTAGTAAAAGCAGGGCATAGAGAAAAAGAAGCCAAAGACGGATAGCACATATGGGTTCTCAGGAAACGCTGTCCAGACCGCAGCCGCTGTCGCGGCGCCAGACCTGGCGGGATGTTAGAAGAGTAGCAACGGTTGTGGAATCAACGGAAGACTCACATTGTTCCCAGGACACGATGGATACCCAGGAAATTTGTCTAAGATCGGCGTCAACATCTAAGTAACGTTGCTTGCGGTGAGCACTTACAGCACCAATTGTAGGTGAGATGACTACAAAGAACTACAAATATCGTATGAGACCAGTAATTAATATCGAGGATAACCCACGCACGGAGATCAGTGCCCATTCGCCACGATATTCGACAAATGTAGGCCGTGTGGATTCGACAAACGCTGGTGCGGCAAGTATTGCCGTCGCCATGCCGGCCTTGATTGCATACTTGAGGTCTTGCTCCTTCAATCGAGCACCCAACGCCCAAATCGACTGTTTGACCTTGCCCCAGAATGTAAGATTCTGCCGGCTGGGTGTCTGGATTGTGTTGGGGGCATGGGGCTTGACTTTTGGAAAAGACACGGCCTTGTGAGCAAGCGGCACGAACATTCCCGCTGTAAAGGCAACGTCAAGTAGATGATCAAAGTTTCGGAGAGTGACATACAAAGGCGCTTTCGTAAGTCGGCGGCTCTTTGTCTACGGTGGGGACGACGGAAATTCATCTGCGTAAACTTCACGCGAAAACGAGCAACCCGTGCGGTCAGGTTATGCCACCAGCCTCGCTTTTCTGCTTCCAACCTTCGAATATTGCAGATCCTGCTCATGGCATCAACCAAAGAGATCAATTCTTTGGCGAATTCTTGCAGGGTGAATATGAAGCTGTAACATAATCAGTGGCAGAAACTCATGACGACAGAAGAGACCCACAAATACACCAGGAATATATTTTCGCTTTGAGATCCCATGATGTTCTCGTCTCCGTTCGGAGTGAACGACGGTGAGGAATCCGCTGTTCCAGATCGGTAAAGCCGCAAGATAGCGTGATTTGAGGTGCTTTCGAACGTGAACAAGGCGCGTTCTATTGCATTTGCCAGGTCCCGGAAATCCTGTGGTTCAATAGTGCTGTGCCTGTTGTTGATGTTGTCCGGGATAACAAATGCTTCGCGGAGCCGTTTCAGACTGGTGGTACAGACTGACTGAAAACCATAGATGAGCCCAAGGTCAGATAGTTCTTGACAACAGCTCTCACCGATAACGCTTTCAATGGAGGACCGAGGTCGTCAAGCAACTCGCCAAACATATCCGCGGCTGCCTGCAACAATATGTCATCTTCCGATGGGAACTGGCCGTCCTCTCCGTAATAATCTGAGGTCTGCGACTTGCTGATATCTTGAGTCCCCTTCGTTCGTTTTCTGGACTTATTTCTCAGCACCAGCCGACCTTGCTTATTCGCTTCGATGAGCTCGTATTGTAGACTCGTGCCGCTCCGCAAGCCGTTCAAATGCTGACCAAGTCTGGTGAGGCTATCGATTGCGTCCTCGTATGCCTGTCCGGAACTGGTCCTAGAGCGTTTCGCGGACGGTTTACTCGGGCCACCGAACCATCCCTCAGACTGCGCTTCTGCCAGATTCTTCTTTAGAGCGGTGAAACTTGCTTGATGACTGTCGATAGCGAGGCGAAGTTTCTCCTGACCCGGTTTCTTGACGTTCTCCTCCAAAAGGAAAGTCTGCGTTATCATATTCATGAGCGTTGAAAAGGAGTCCAGCGTCTTGACCATGGTGGTCTGGAGGTTCTGGGTAGCGCGTTGGGGCCAAAGGGAGTAACAAACTATGTTTGATACGGTTGCACCGATGAAGACGATGGTGGCCACTTGTGTGAACGTTTCGAGTCCACCCTCCTTCACGACCCTGTGTACAGCATCAGACACCGATGACTCAGGGAAAAACTTGTCTGTCCTTACACGATGAAAATGATTATAGCAATCATACTACACGCTGCGGAGTGACATTTGTCAGACGAGAGCTTACAGTTGCTCAAAATACCTTACCCGTATTGAAAGTTGGCTTAGCCATCCAAACTTTCAGCCACGCCACCGCAGACATAGCAAGACCAATCCAGAATAAGAGGAGGAAATCCGCTAGCCATTCCCACCCAGACTGCACTTCGAAGAACCAAAATAGAGACATGCTGGCCAAGGAAACGAAGGCAACATACAGCAAACCCATGAAGCAGAAGAAGTCGGCTTCAAGCATCGCGCCCATTGTCTTCGCTGGGTTGTAGTAAACGGCACTGGTGAGATACAAAGTCAACTGAGTGTAGAAACACGACCATATCATCGTCCACTTACACCGTGGCGACCATATGACCAGAAGGAGACGGAGCGCGCTCCCTATCGGAAGGACCATAGCTGGTCAAATCTGAGATGAAGCCTGATAGATACGGAGAGAATGTGAAAAGGCTTCCGATAAAATATGCGACGGAGCACTTCAATATGTTGCGCTGCAGCGGCGTCAACGAGGGTAGGGACATCCAGGATCGTTTAGCCGGTTCTACGACTACAGGCAAATTTTCACTTTCGTCGTCGTCAGTTTCGGGCTCCGGAGGATCCTCTATGTCGTGCTGCGACGAGGTGGCTGACGGCGATGCCTCAGGCTCCTCAACAACAGGCTCATTTGTAGCAAGGAGGGTCGGTTGGTAAACGGACGACCGGACTGAGTTCGCGATGGAATGCACGCCTGAAGCTCGTGAAGAGGGCCGCGAAGAGGTCGCAGAAGCAGAGAGGATGATGGGTGGTATGTGAAACCTACGATCTGACCTCCAACTAGCGGACATCCCGTCACTGGGCATGAGATCTTCGAAAATGGACCATTCACGTTCCGAGGGAGGCTCCCTCCGCGAGTGCATCGAGGCCTCGTGGTAACCGATGCTCCGCGACGCCTCGGAGCATAAGGAGTTGAAGCACTTTGGGGGAAGCTGGGACGAGCTCGGAAGTATCCCGAGACGGGCATGACCAGAGATGTCAAAGGACGGGGGCGGGGAGTTGGTTCATCCGAACCGTCTGCAAGCTGCTCTGGGGAGCCAACGAATGCTCGAAATGTGTCGCTAGATGGCAAGGCATTGCGTTGCGCTCCGGGAATGTCGATAGGTGGAGGTATGTTAACAGTGACATGCCCCCTGCTATCACTGCGCTCTCCAGACATTTATAGAGATGGATCCTATGCAACTTGGGTCAAGGCACCCGGGATCAGTATGCACAAAGAAATCTCAGACGGTGAAAGATGTATTGGACAGCCCCACAACAACCAAAGCGGACAAAGAAAAATCATGCATGTCTCAGGCGCATGCAGTAATCATTTCCGATATCAAGTAAATAGCTACTCACAGACGTCGTATCTCAAACAAGGCACTCCAAGCTTGTGGAAGCTTCCTCAGATGTCGTGCCCTTTCTCGTCCGACAATCCTCCTCAGAGACGGCAGCAAATCAGTGTGAAGTCTCTGGTGGGCAATAGAAAGAATAGAAAGACAGTACACACAGGAAATGAGGAGGAAGAGAAGGAGAAACTGAACGTGTCGCTGCCAAGTCGCCGAAACAGAACCGAAACAGAGGGCGTCATTGCACGTGATTAAAACGAACACGTGCTTGACGCCTTGATTATTCCAAACTCCGACGTGAACTCTTCCAAGTTGCGAAACTTGCAATTGTGTTCCAAGGAGCAAGTTCATGGCTCTTCATGGCACATTTCCGCGTTTTCACAGGATCCCCGACGCGTAAAGAAGTGGAAGAAGATGCTTCAAACCAGACATATCGATGGCGAACGGTGTCGTCCCAGGCTGCGCCCAGAGTCTCTGGGTCATTCCAAACATTGCCCCCCGCAACATTAGCCTCAGCTAATCGCAGGATCTCTCTGCTGTATGAAAACATAATATTTGAGGACAACTCCAGTGAAGAGATGACGGATGAGAGCTCAAGCCGTGACCTCGACCAGCCTGTCAGTGTGGAAAGAGGTGCATCGCCGCTACTTCTCTTCTACGCGCAGTACGCAGTACTCATTTCTTCTGCTTCTTTCAGATCAATCAACGGCCATTACATGGCTTCCAACCGCTGAAGATCCTATGCACATGACGCATCTCCTGTCCAAGTCATTTCTGCGATCTTCTACGAGCGTGTCGCGCATAGTACGCTCGCAGATCGAGACGCAGGAGACACAGGAAACTGGGTCATACGACTACTCGGATGCAGAGTCAGTGGCAAGGTTTCCAGCGTTTCACTTCAGCTTGCACCGCGTTACAACGCTGTCAGCGCTTTCGAAGCCCGTGATACAGGAGCAGTACACGAATCAACCAAGAGGGCCGCTCAAAGTGACAGTGCTCGCAGCAGTCCTAGAAGTGGACGGACCGGATACGATACGCGTCAAGAAGGGGATTGACGCAGGCAAAGAAGTGTCTATTTTGAAGATGATTCTAGGAGATGAGGATGGTGCGGTGTGCAAGCTCACGGCGTGGAGAGAAGTCGCTGAGTCCTGGGGAGGGTCCTACGCCGACAAGTCCGCGCCGACAGTCAAACGAGGTGACATCGTCCTCCTTGACAGTGCGTGTTTTCCCATTCTACCATGTTGAGCGGAGGTTGCTGAAGTCTGCGCATGATCGTGATTGAGCAGATGTACTGGTCGCAACTGACGTCGCCAATCCATCTCTTCGTTCCCTCACCGCTTCTCCCAACCTCCAGTCTCGGCTGGAGATCTGCTTTCGGACTATGCCCGATTCCTCCGAGGACGCACGGTACCGACCGGACCTCAGGTTGGGCAACAGTGACAGCGCAGTCAGGAAGGTTGCAGCGGTAGCCGCCTGGTTTGAAATCATGGCCGGTTTGCGCTAGCGTCAAACTGGACTTGACGAAATCTACCTGTCTTCCGCTCTTCTAACAACGTCCATGGCAGATACCAGATATGCCAAGACAGCCTGTGCGGAGAATCCTTCCTGTATCTTTCCAGAGGCTCATCGCATAGTTATAGATGAATCATCGATGCTTCTCCTTGCGATGACCTCGTGGGTACCTTCTAATGATCAACCTGCACTGTCCGCGTTCACCTGATTTTAGTGAACTATCAACGAACAACGTACTATTTAGGTTTATACGGACCCGGAGTGCCACTTAGTCATGCACGACCTCGTTATCCTTGTTATCTCCCTTGTTGATCACATCTGAATTCATGAGTACCTCCGTTGAAGGTTCCGTCAGGACTTCTAGATTGTTAAATACAAGGACCGATCAGTTCCAGTACGAACGAGGTATGTAGAGAATCTCAATTGTTCCTTGACAGAGGTGCCTGAGATACCTACTGCCTCCGTCCACCAGCCCGGCTGCACTCAGCTTGATGACATCCATAATACGGCCGTCTGGTAGCGTGCGCACTGAGTTCAGATTTGGTCATTGCTTCACCTACGTGTTAAGATGCATCCTACGTAGAGCTATACAACAAACGAGTCCATGTCAACGAAGGTTGAACAGCGAAAGAGAGTAGAAACAAAACGAGAGTAGGTAGAAACAGGAGAACCATTCACGGTTCCGAATTTATATGTAGCAGCATGTAAAAGTTGAGAATCGACAAGACACTGTCTATTTCTACAGTAATGATTAGCCCGAAAGATGCAGCAAAGGATGCAAGTGCTATGAGAAGGAAGCCTCGATGACATGCAGGAATACAAGGTATACAGTCCGTAATGAAGAGGAGCAGCAGGCAGGAAGAGTGGGAATGTCCTGATTTAGTCCGAGATAATAGTCCATAACTGAGAGGGCGAAGAGAAGAGTTGTCCGTATCAACGTCCATGTAACGAACAATCTGTTCGGGATCTTGAAAGCGAAAAAGTAAAAAGGAATAGTCCGTAAGGTCCGTCGGCCGTACCAAAGAAAGGATGACCAGCAACATCCGAAAGCGAAGTGTTATGGTAAAGGGAGAGTCCGTGCTCTACAAAGAAATGAAGCAGTAAGAAAAGCTGAGTTGAGGAAATTTAATGAAAGGGCGTCCTGTCTTCGTCAAGGAACGTAAGTAATCGATAAAAAAACTTGAACGGCCACAATACGCCGTTGATCCAGCAAGGTGAGAACCCTCGGGCTGACAATCCGTCCATGCAGTGATGATCATGCCGTGCCGCTTGGGAGGCGAGGATAAAGTAGTCTGACTCGGATTAGTTCGCATCGAGCAACTTTTGTACTTTTGTCGCTTGATACGCTGGAATGAATATGTCAGGGGCACTCAGCAACCGATCAGATAGATTGAACACATACCCAACAAGGGGAATCTCGAGCTGAGCTTGTTCATCGAGAAAAGCAAGGTACTGAGCTCGCCACGGATATCAACCGTGTTCGCGGGAGGCCACGTCGTTTGCAACTGAGCCAGCTCGCTGATGAGCACCCGTGCGGCGCAAACCCAGCAGTGCTGAAGACGACAAACAAAGAAACATAAGCAAGACTCATGATGAGTTATCGCAAGACGACGTACCCCAATGAGTGGGTCCAGGTAATCGAAGTCACCATCGGCGATATGCTTCGCGACAACAGTCACAGACCGAGCGGCCCTTAACGCCACATCCCGCGAGACCTGGTCGTCAAGGAACGGCTCGTGGAGGCGAATCATTGACGCATGCGCTAGGCTATGGATCAAGATTAGGGAGTATTTGTCTTCGGGCATGGTGGCACTAAGTTGGTGGAGGGGGAGAAGAGATGTTGTGAATCGTGTAATCGTGTGTTCGAAGGCTCTGAAGTTATCTGTCAGCGACGGAGACGTCGACAGTTCTGCAAAATAGGGAGGTCAGCCTTTGCGCACAGCGGTAGAATACATTGACATACGAGGACTCCAGCTCGAAGATAACCGGCTTGCACCTTCAAGGAGGGCAGCTGCTTTCGCATGCAAAGCAAAAGTTGAAAAGCCGCCTATTGCATTTGAAACTTGTGCTTGGTGAATGAAAAACGCGTGAATCGTTGGTGACCCTGGACCGATATCAACTTCACCCTAAATCAGGTGTCAGCTTGATGAATCGAACGCTGAATAATATTATCACTCACAGTCTCATAGTCCTCCATTCGCTGGGGCCAAGGGGTGGTGATAGCGGTCCAAGGGTGTTTGCTGTCAGGGATAGTAGCTGGGCGCTGAAGAGCGACAGACCAACACCGATCAAGGTTGAATACTTGCCAAAATGCCAGTATCCTCTCTCCTTGCTCGATGGAATCCTTCGCAGGCTCCAGTCGGAAGGTGGATTCCCTCTCGGATGACATGGATCCTACGAAATCGTCTCGGCCGATCTGGTGAAGGCCCCACTGCAACGCAAGCGAGGCTGCTGCACTCGCGTGGTAACTACCCTCCAGCAGGCGTCCGTTAGAAAGGAAATACACGGAAAGTAAACAGGAAGCTTGAATAAAGTCGACTGCCTTCGCGGGGTTGGCAATGGCGTCGTTCACGGCCGCAAGAGCACGTGAGAGATATAACCCCTCGTGCTCGTAAAGCTGGCCGGGGCGGGAGAGAAAGCAAGCCCATAGGTAGATCGCGTTCATCAGAACTGGGTGGCGCTGTTCGGACAGAGGATGGGTNAGAGATTCTCGCAGACGACCGACGTGCAACTCAAGGCCACATTGATGGCGATGCGGAAGAAAGATCTCCAAACTGCCAATTACAATCAGCATCAAGAATAGCAAAGAAGAAAAAGGGACGTACAGCATCTGCGCAAGTTCCAGAGGGGGATCCTCAGCGCCGAACGGCTCTCCAATCTGTGGTACNGCGGGAAAATCCTGGAACATCGCAAGATCTGTGAGGAAAAGTCGGGTGCGATGAATGTATGATGGTTACTCACGTGCATACTAGACCATTGTCCGTCCCAGTGCGCAGATTCCAAATCCGCTGTCGCACCTATGGGGAAAGGCGCAGGCGAGGCCGANGCTGAGAGGCTGATGGTGGTGCCCGGAGAGTCATGGCTCGAGGACGACGAAGATTCGGAAAAGTAGGGTGACGCGGCGTGTGGGTCGAAGAGAGTGATAGGGGGAGTGGTGATCTCTGGGCTCTCGAGCTCCTTGATTCTACTCTCCAGACGGGCGATGTGCTCTCGCATGATCTGTGTCCTCGTCTTCCCCTTTCCATCATCGTACTCGCATCCATCCGACTTCTTTGCCCGAACACATTGCTGACACGCAGGCTTTCCTCCGTCGCATCTCTGTGGCACACACGGTGCGATGAATTGGTGGATAGGACGAAGAGACATGGAATGGACTCACCATCTTGCGTTTGCGGCATCGTAGACAGGCTTTTCCTAGAGGGCACGTTAGCCCGCGATCGAGGATGTGGCAACGCATACGGGGACAACTTGCCTCTCTGCAGACTTGAGCTCGGTGCCGCCACGGGTGATGAGTTGTCACGTTTCTCGGCCATTATAAAAATAGTAGTAGAATATGAAGTGCGGGCACGGCGAAGGCTGAGAAAGAAACTGCGCACACAGGGAAGTGGGTAGATGGAAATACTTTGAATAAGGAAGGTTAAAGTGGTGCCAGGCTGGAGACGGTCGTACTAGCAGAGAACGCGAAGGAGCACGACGACGAAGCCAGCAAGCATAGAACGTTGAACAGGGAAACAGAGAAAGACAAAAGAGAGAGATCAGGGCAGCCAATTTACGAACTCGGTTTCATACTTGTACTCGTCCTTCCGGAAGTTGCGGAACGTGGCGACAAAGCCTCCCACAAGCGCTGCCACCTACGCTTTAGGCGCGATCCGCATCAAAAATCAATATTCGCAACGCAATCTCACAGCGGTCAATCATCTCCGTACTATCGATGTTTTCTCTTGGCAGTCGCCGGAGGAGGGTCGTTTCCACAAAAATACGGGGAAGGACGCGAGGTACGTACGACGTCGAACTACAACGACCACTGAACTCGATACTCTATGCTCGAACGACGCACTACACACACTGGCACCTACCATCGCCTCTGCAACATGGCGCTACCCTTGACAGATCCTTCCGTATACAATCGGGGACTTGGATTTGCATTCCTAGCCTCTCACACCAGCACAGCCGGCATCACGCCTGATTGAGCCCAAACACATCTTGTTCAATGCACAACTGGCAATACCACAGCCAGCCTCGTCACATCGCTGGCCTTACTTTGCTCCAAATCGTTAGCAGACAGGCAGGCTCGCCCACATCGTCCTCCGTCTGCCGGCCGATAATCCTCATGTTCAAGCTCCGACCGTCCGATCGTCGCTCGGCTACCCTCGGCTGGATTGGTCATTCCTCCATTCCTCTTTAGGCATGTCCTGTTGAACAAACTTGCTTGCCGAACCAGAGGAATGTTTGTTCGTGGGCGTCGAGTCTAACAAGGTTGGGAACCAAGTGCACATGTCTCTCCGCAGTGAACGCTTCCTTGTGCTCATGTCATACTCATGGCAGTGTTACTGAATGTCCCCGAACTCTTTGGCGTTTTCTGACAATCAAATAGCAACGCGTCAAGTGTGTGTAATGGATCGACGCACTACACCTTCTACAACGACCTTCCATGAGGTGTGTTTCATTTCGCTTTTACGCTCCTTTCAGCTGACCCAATTTGCGACGCAGATGCACCATCAATTGATGTGACAGATGTGAATCCGGACGATGGGTTGGTGGCGAATCGCGCAAAGACTGATTTATGCTAGATCCTATCGTCTTCACATACACGCCTCCGTTGACGATGCTTCTTTGTGTTGTCCTACATACCATCTCCAATCTTACATTTGCCACGCAGAAATAATCTCGGAGAAAGTTCATAAGTGTGGGGAACGGCAGCTACAGGATCAAGTTATCCACATTGGAGCCAAACTGGACTCGGCAAGAAAGTACGGCATACACACGCGAATGCCGCCCACTGGACGCCTTTGGGGACAGACACAATCGTGGCGTTAGGAAACCTACGGTACGAGACGTTAGTTGCCATATCTCTACCGCGCTCGTTCACTCAAGCCCCTTTCCAGCAACCGACTAGAGCTTTGATCGGCATTTTCACATTGCAGTCTGCAGACCACGATGTGCTACGGCACATTCACGGCATGAGTCGTCTAGCGCAAGCCGCGAAATTCACACTCACTTCCATGCTTCTCTCGAGCTCGGACGTACCTGCCACTGCCAGAAACGACGGCCTACTACCGTGTATGGTTTCTCATTGGTCAATTTCCTACCTCCGAGATGAGCGAGCCGTCGCCTGTAAAATACGGTCATTCGAGCCTGCAAGCTACCTTCAATTGAAACGATTACGCTGTTCTCTACTGGCAAGAACGGTCCCCTCACCTATTTTCGTCCGGTACGCATGATGTTGGAGCTATGAGGCTCTCCAGTCAATTTACGAGACCGACTCGTGATCACCTCGAAATCCTGCCCTAACCCAATTTCAAAGCTTAATTCGTACCTCGCATCTCACTGCATTGGATCTCAAAGATCTCAAATGTTTTCGTCATGAAGAAGCCGTCAAACTCCTGTTTCTTGGTCCGATTATCCTCAATGTTCCTCCACTTGTCGAATTGCAGCGAACACATGTCAAAAAATCGTGTGCGTGGCCACAATTGATCTGCCTCGCCGCAAGCGGGCACTAGGACAGCGGTACCAGGACGGGCGCTGATCCTTTCGGAACGCTGTGGGGAATCATGGATGGTTTCGTATGGTGCGTACAGGCAGTCCATGATCTACGTATGCATACGTCAAACCAAGCAACGCACCGCGACGACATAGACGTTTCGTCGGTATAATAATGCCCCAGCATCGTCGGTGGTATCGTACTACCTTGATAGCTCTCAGGGGATTCCTATCCCCGTACTGATCGATTCGGTCGCATCCATACTCAGACTGAGTTTGGAGCTTCGCATCGTGAGCTCACGAGCTGAGAATTGATGGGATTTTGAACCTGTGAGGAAACCTGTGGCATAGCAGATACTAAGAATTTCACGGAGGACGGCAAGTCATCAAGCACCATGGCAATATAGTGTCGACCATGGAATTGTACATATGTATCACGACGTCACAACTGGGTGCGGATCTCCATTTCGAGCATTGTTGCGAACCGCCAGTCCTACCATGCTGAGAGCGAGAGAAAACAAACGGAGATCCAATCATTCGTGCACTGTCAGATAAGCAGCCAAACCAACTTCACACAAATCTGGTGTAATACGATCTTGCAATTGTTGGTGGCGCCTGCTCGATCTGCTAAACGCTGATCTTCGCGGAGCAGACGAGCAGAGAGTGCTTCAACCTCCCTCCCTCAGATCTTCAATTCTTCTCGTCACATTCAACTACCTCAAACATGCGTCGGAGGCCTGGCAGTGTACTCGAGTACGACTACCTTCGGCAAAGTCTGGCGACCGGAACGTCCCAGCGCTTCAGAGCCGTCCACACTCCTTCCGCTTCGTCCGACTCGAGTCACGACCCTCCAGCGACAACCCAGCCCGGAGTCCAAGTCTAGCATGAGCCAGAATACGCGAGATTTCCCCGCGTTCGTATGTAATACTTTGTGCACTCTTGGGCCTTGGCTGCTCTTGGAGGGGATCGGTTGGCTGTCTGATGACTCGGAAGTGATTAATCATTCAGAGTGATGGATTGCATGTGGTCTACTTTCATTTCTGTGAAGAGGCTGTACGAACTTTTCAGCATGTATACATGATGCATGACGAGTCTCGTCGTACGTACCACAATCTCAGGCATAGGCCGCCGCTATCTACTAAATGCTCTGACCCGCTCGGTTGAAACAAGGACTTACGAAGATCAGTGCTGACCAAGGAGCAGATAGAGACGCCCTGCGTATCTTGAAGCTTGAGCTTGAATCCTCGAACCTGGTTTGCGTGCTTCTCAATTCTTGTACCCATTGTAAGCACCCAAGAGACATCTCCCGCGAGATGCTCACCGGATCCCTTCGGCCCGACATAAACGCGTCGGAACCGACCGACGCCACGATGCCTCCCAAGCAGGCGCACAGAAATACACCAGATGAATAATGCCACCCGCGCCAATATCGAAGAGACGGAACCGGAGGTTGGAGAAAATGTCGTCTGCGAGGTGCTATCACCGCGCCAAGCAGCGCATCGCAAATACAGAAGCGGTGTGTTGCATGCGGTCCGCAACGGTTTCATGAAGAACGTCCGAGGGGTAGTGTAGACATTATCACGCCAAGTACGACGAATACGCACGGCAAGCTGAATAATACACGGCGAGCGCGTCTTCAGAGAGTAGTAGCGAGAGGGCCAAGGCAGCATGGGGCGCGTCGGGGACAGATGGCTCGGAGGCAGTAAATTCCGTGCAGAGTCCACCGAGGGAGAGACGACCCGGAGTCCCGTAGGGATGCGACTACTACTGTAGCAACAACATAGGTCAACGGTTGCTGGCGAAATGTGATGCAAGATTGGGACCCACATGTACCTATAGGCGTCCGTGTCATGTTGACTGTGTGTCGGAGCATAGCATGACGAACTAAGCTGGCTGGTCGGCCATCAGTTCGGATAAGGTTCGGATACCTCTAATTAGGTATCAAAAATAGGCCTGGGACAGTGGTGGGCAGTACACCCCGACATGAAGGCTTAGGGTAAAGGCTATGTTGTAATAAAGCGACTGTTTGTTGGTGAAGCTACCTGCTGATATCCTTGCGATGGCTAGATCATAGTCAGTGAAACGGACGATGATTTGAAACGGTCATGCGCGCACCTATCACCCCACGTTATAGTGGACATGATCCATGCCCTTGAGATGAATTCGCCAGACACGAGTGATGTAGGTCTGCGGGTCTAGTAACTGCTTGACATCATTCAATACACGGCCAGCACATGATCGGAGGACATTTCACAACCAACAGACGTACAGACATCACAGCAAGTATGCAGAAACAGTGACGCCTCGTTGCGTCTCACCATGCCAGTGGGACCGCACGTCACGGGCAAATGGTTTAGCCCAGTCGTAACCAGCATTGCAATCACAGCCAGTAGCATCTGGCGATATTGAGTTCCCGGAATCCTCAACAGAGCCAGAAGTCGTCCATCGTATGTCCTCGGGGCACGCCTTAGACTTCAAGACTGTCGATGGAGCTTGTTAGTCTATGACCTCTCCCGAACGATTTAAAGCTAGACGGTGACGATGTCGTGCTAGAGCCGAGAGAACGCGACGAAGCAAATTGTGAATCATCTGCAGGAGTCGAAACTATCAATAAGACAGACGTACCATTACTTCTCCCGCTTTCTCTTACCACACATCCACTGGCAGCGCAAACGGACTTGTGGCATGAATCAGCCCGGTCTGTCTCCTGCAGGTAGATCATGTATATAGCACATCGTGCACCACTGCGGGCCTGGCGGCATTTCTTCATCAAGCCGATTTTACAATGTGAACCTTCCAGCCATCCGCGGGTTGCTATCGATATCCAGGACGACCTGCCAAGGAGAAGATCGTTGTCGGACGAGAAGCGTTGTCTGTTTGTGAGAAGAAGGCACACCCTGCTCGGATATAGCGTGAGGTTGACCCGAGGTATGATAAATAGACTCAGCGGGGAAGAAAGAAGACCAGGATCGTCACAAGGCGCACCCTGACCTTGTCGCATAGGCATGACTTCTACACGGCTCGTATTTCGTCAACATGTAGTACTCGTTGACTTCTGTATGGCGTACCTGTGAGAGCCTACGGCGAAGTCAGACCGCTCAAATACGAATATTCCCAACTTCAGTACGTACTTTATGCACAGGTTCCTCGAGTATCTATGGTAATGAGGCGAGGAAATCACATCGTCGCGCACGAGCAGATCAAAACATCACCCGGAAAGTAGGGAGATAGACATAAGGAGGTATCGAGGAGTTGAACAACGGGAGAGGCGGACTCGGAATCCCGGATGGTCAACGTTCAACTTGACTGAAAAGGGAGGTGTTGTTTGCCGACGCGTAGATTGCCACTGATCGATAAATTCTTGGTGCCTCTTGCAAAGGACGTCATCACTGGGCCCCGGCATAAGACCGATTTACTCACAGCATACTGCACAATGTGGACCCACGAATACCGGACTCAAAACTGCGCATGCCAAGATCATCCGAGTCTCTCGCGTCACACCGCATGAGCTTGAAGAGCGTTGCTGGTTGCGAGGGCCCTGAGGAGCACAATCAGTCTCATGCAGTCCGACGAAGGTCAAATCAAAGTCCTAGCCGTATCAAGGGCTTACTTTAAATAATGATACCTTGGAGGATGACACTACCTGGTTATATCAAGCGTGCTGACTAGACCGAGTACGAGAGATCGACGCCTTAGTAGTAACCCTAACCCAATCACGTTCACTGCCCTGCAACATTGCACGGATATGTACCCACAACTCGGTTGAAATGTGGCAACCCTCAGACACTGTTTGCGTAGATCGAATAATCTATATTCATAACAATCGTGAGCTCCGAGCTGAGCGGGAACCCGTGTACATAGCGAGTCAACCACTATTTACATAATAGCCAGCGACGAAAATGTTTCGCGTTACTAGAGGAAGCGGATGGGGTGCGTGCGGTATGTGCGGAAGGGAACGGTAGTAGATACAGATGTGGGTGTGTGTGTGTGCGTGTGTGTGCGTGCGAGAATAGTTTGAGTGGATAAGATGATCTAGGAGATGAGCGATGGATAGCGGATGATGACGCGTGAACGGAATGTGACACCGACGAGGGAAGAGAGCAAGGATGAACCCCCAGAATGAGGAGAGCGAATAGAACAGATCAGGTCTAGGATAAGACAAAGACGGAGAGCATTGCGAGGGTCAACCTGAAACTTTCCGTCCTGGATAATCTAAGGATGACGAGGGGAGCATCTAGCAATCATCATCATCGGCATCTTCAAAGCCAGCGGCCTTGCGAATGGAATCAAGAAGAATATCGTTGGAGTCACCACCGGCTTCCCACATGGCGAAACCGCGGAGGTTGCTGGTCTTGATGAAGTCGCCCTTGGCAGCAAAAGAGGTGGCATCGTCGAACGCAATCATGACTTCGCTAGTCTCGTTATACACGTATGGCTATTATAGATGCGTCAGAATTAGACTGATAAGGAAGAAGGATTGTGATCACATACTGTTTGACTACACTCGTCGTAACGGTAGAAGATACCATCTGCAACAGTGCCGTTTGCGTTCAAGAAGCCACCATCTATCAAGCCCCAGAAGTCGAAGTTGCCGCCCTGTGGGGCGGGGTTACCGCAAACATCGACACCAGCAGTGTCATCCCAAGCATCGCCGAGGGGTTGTTGGGTCTTGTCGAAAGGAGGGAACGAAGCAAGGACACCGTTGTCGTCGCCATTGTCGTCGCAGTAGAAGGCGTCCTCAACTTGTACGTGGAAAGAGTGGCCGTACGAGGGGACACCGAGGACGATTTGATGAGAGGGCATGCCGGCCGCTTCCCATGCCGCGATAGCACTCACAGCGCTTCCAGCTTGGTTGGCAGTAGGGGCGCACGTGTCGTTCAGAGGAGCGTTAGCAGCAACTGCCGTAGACCATGCTATAGGAAATGGGGAGGGAGCATCAGCAATCAGGCTAGTTGAAACAGATGCCGAAAAGAATATAACGCGCACCGCCATTGATATCGTAGTTCATGATGGCAATGTAGTCAAGGGCGTTGGCGAAGCCAGACACATCGGAGATGGAAGTGCCATCAGGTCCATTCCAGGGCGTTATAGGTGTTGCAGCAGTGAGGAAGAGCTTCGAACCGACGGGGTCTTGACGGAGCTCCTGGAGGAACGAAAGGAAGTTCGAGGTGTCGTTGGCAGAGATGGCATTACAACCGATGCCCTGATTGTTAGGGTACTCCCAGCTAATGTCTTGTCAGATGACTAACTCTCATTATATAAACTGTGAGACTTACTCAAAGTCGATACCGTCGAGGTTGTACTTCGTAGCGAAGTCCGTGACCGTCTTGACGAAAGCAGTCCGGTTGTCCGCCGAGCCGACGTTGGTTGAGTAGTAGAGAGAACCAGTCCAACCGCCGACGGAAACAAGTGCTTTGACACCCTGCAAGCTGCTGTCAGCACGAAGCAATGTAAGTCAAACACTGACGTACGTTCTTCTGCGCTGTCTGAACGAACTGAGGAAGCAACTCGGGGTCAGAGCCATTAAGGGAGATCTGGGTGACGTCGGGTGTCGTCACACTATGCAAAAAGTTAGCTGTGGAATATGAACATGATGACATGAACTCACGCGAAGCTGTAGGTCATATGGGTGTACTTGTCCCAAGTGACGTTGCTCAAGGTAAAGTTGGTCGAGTGCCAGCCAGCGTACCAGGCGGCAGAGACCATGTCGACTGTTGAGTTACCGACATCGGCGCTAGCATTAGCAGACACCGAGGCAGCGCGTGCACCGACGAGCGAGAGCGCAAGGAGAGTGAATGAAACGAGAGACATCGGACGACGTGAACGAAGAACGAAAAGAAGTGACTGGCTCTTTATGCAGGACAGGAACGAGAGAACGAAACGAACCGGTAGCTGAGGGAGCGTCGACGAAAAGAGAGGTCGTTGCACAGCACGTAAGTGGGTCGCAACATATTTTTATATGACGGGCAGAGCGCGCGAACTGCGGTCGCTGGAGGCACCGCTTGATGGAAGCCCAACTCGAACGCTGAAGACCCGGGTACCTCCCGGTCAAAACATTCGAGGGGGCGTCGAGCTCGAGGATGTCCGTTGAGCAAAAGCTTGCAAGGACATTGGGCGATGAGCTTTTGAGGGCGACGAGGCTGCATTTGAGGCGCAAGTTTCGAGGGGATTGGATATAGCCATTCACGGGCAAAAGATTGATCGGTGTTCGCCGAAGTAAGATGGAGCAAAAAGTCGACAACAGCAGGATTCGAACCTGCGCGGGGGAACCCCAACAGATGGGTCACGTGATATTCGAATCTGTCGCCGTAACCACTTGGCTATGCTGTCTTAAACGTTACACGGAATGTAAAAGTATCATCCACCTGCGTCACGGCAGTTTGATGACCGGCCCGCGCGTCGTACTTGTAAATGCATCCTCTCTGATCCTTACCATGGCTCGTCGAGAACGTACTAGACAGTGACGAAACACACAACGCCGACGACGAGTACTATTTCTGTGCGCGCTGCACCAGAGATGTCCGACCCTCAGGTTGACCGACGGACCACACCACTTCCACCAAGCACAACGACCACTATTATTCTCTCGACGACGCCGCCTACCGACCCTCCACCTCCGTACCCTGCTAGAGGACGGCACAGCGGACGGAGACGAAGGAGACCGTTAGCTTATCATGCGGTTCAGGGTGGAGAAGCAGATCATCTAGCTAACACTGAGGACGATGAGCTCTCGCCTCCCGAGCACGACCACTTTCCAAGCGCAGGAGACGATTCAGGGAACGAGTACGACGCCCCACCGCATCCAGAAGTAGCTTCGGAGAACCCTCCAATATTTTTACAGGTCCCAAATCCGCCATCCATCCCACCTCCCACACCTCGTTTGCAGGTGTCCGCCGGAGGAGGGTCAGCGATCGGTAGACGGCCAAGGACGCTCTCGGTATCAAGCACTCTTCATTCCGCTGTATCTGCTGCTCCGTCGTTCGCACAAACGGTTCTATCTGCTTTCCACCCTGACCAGGACGAAGACCTAGACCCAACATGTGCCCCCGAACGACAGATTTACCACGAAGAAGCAGGAGAAATGTCGACGGCATACGATGTACACATAGAGGATGAGCATACCCCCCTCTTGCCGGAATACTCGAGGTTCGGTCGTAGACCACCCGCAGCTTCATCGCCATGGTACAGGTACTTTAGGCCGATGTTCAAGCGGGCGTACTATTCGGCTCTGTTTCATCTCCTCATTCTGAACTTCCCCTATGCACTGGCGGCGTGGGTCTACCTGTTCGTATTCACGCTGGTGAGTAATCGCCTTTTGTTTTATCACACCGCTCCCCTGAATGACATATTCATTCTAGACGGGCACGACGACGTTGATGGCGCTTCCCGTTGGTGCTCTGTTATGTTTCCTGGATCTTCTAGGTGCCCGTACTTTTGCGAGAGGAGAGGTGAGTTTCGTCCTTCTATTCCCAATATTCGTTATTGATCTCGTTCGTCACAGCTGTCCATACAGACCACTTTCCATGGCCCGCTTGCATACCCAGATCCGTCTCCTCCACATCCAATATTTACCCGAGTGCGAGCACCGACGCCTGCTGAGATGGAGACTGGTGTCAACGTTGTGTATGAACGATCATTCTATCGGAACGCTTACTCGATGGTAAGTATCCTTTCCCATACTCATAGTACATCGTCTCACTGTGCTTTTCACCACAGTTCACAGACTCGACGTCATACCAATCCCTTTTCTATTTTCTTGTCATCAAGCCTGGCATTACTGTGCTACTTTTCCTAACTCTCGCTGTTCTCGTACCGGTATGTTTTGTTCTTATCCTCCCCGCGCCGGCAGTCTTGAGGCTGGTCCGACGTTTGGGTATCTGGCAAGCCAATGTGGCAGTGGAAGGCCTTTGGCTCGTTGTGCGGTGATGATTTTATACGATCTTCACTGGATCAGCGTAGATGGTGGATGGGATAACCCTCTTAATTTCTGCGCATACTCATAGACGTCATTGATCACAACTCATTACCGCTATCGTTGCATCTACATACTGTATTCCTGTATTGCTACATACACATGGCTTCAGTTTCTGCTTCACCTTGACTCGCCTGCTAATCCACATCCTGCGGTGGATCGTAAGGTGGCAGTCCCCATTCTTCGGGTTTGAAAGCCTCCAGAGACTTCAATGTTTGGTCAGGCTGAACGAGGGTCGTGAGCCCATTCTTAGATCCGTCCACGGTCAGAAGGTTGTCATCCGGGACCCAGACAACTGTCGAGTTCACAAACATGGTCAGGAACTAATATCAAAAAAAAAACTCGAGAAATCTCACCGTTCATGCCTGCTCTCTTCCCCGCCTGCACACCGAGGATAGCATCCTCAAACACCAACCCCTTCCGCCTCTCCAGTCTCTGTTTATCCGTGATATTCTCCTCCAGCTCTTCTGCTTCACCCACATCCCTCTCTAACATTTTCCTAGCCGTCACAAGGAAGATATCCGGGTTGGGCTTCCCCCGTCCTGTCTTCACCAACCCGTCGTCCGCACATACCACCTTCCCCTCGAACAACCCAAACAGCTCGGCCATGAGGTGCGAGCTTTTCTGTTCATAGTTCCGCCGTTGGGAGCCGGTGGCGACTGCGATTGGGATTTGATGTTTGTGTAAATGCTGGACGAGTTTGAGAACGCCGGGGAGCGGACGGACGGTGCGCCAGAGCAGGTCTTGGCCTTTGCGGCGTTCGTCGAGATAGTGGTCGATCGTAAAGTGGGGTGGGAGGTCAGGGAAGAAAGAGAGGAGGTGCATGGCTGATTCTCTTTCAGCTGTAGTATGTGAAAGGGGAAAGGACGCGTTAGTGAAAAGTAAAAGTCGTGAGATTGGTATGAGCGATGGACGTACGTTTGCCCATGAGACCAGCTTTGATGTCCCAGGTCATTTCTTTCCCGTGAGCGGCGAGTAGGTTATCTATTGGACTCAAAATCACATCGGAGGACCTTGGATGCTCTCAGAGGATGGATGAGTACTTGTAACTTCGGAATAGATCTTCTCAGAGTCGATCAGTAGACCTGCAGTAAAAATGCTACTGGTCAGATTGTATGATGATGTCATACGTAGCTTCCAGACATACCGTCCATGTCAAACAAGACATATTCTATCTTTCCTCTAGTCATGTTGGATGGTCTTGGTAAGAAGGAGGCGATGAAGGTGTGAGCGAGCAAGCATCTTGACAGACGATCGATCGAGCGGCTACGTATTCCGTTCAGGTCCCGTCCCACTCGGTACCCCGGATTCTCCTCATTCTTTCTAAATTCTGGCTGCTGCTGCCGGAGTACAATTTTGCATGTAATGAAAGTACTCCGCATACTCTTCAAACTTCAATCCCGCCTCAACATAATTCCATCAGGGAGCAATAAAACATAATGAGGGTAAGAAATATACGCTCCCAACACACAATTGAAGTCAGCAAAATTTCAGTGGACGCAACGAAGAGAGGTCCGTGGGGCGGTCCCCGGTCATAATACAGTAACTTGAGTAAGTCGGGAATGGAGACATTACCCAGATCCGGCCGCCTGCTCCTCCTCCCTGGCACCAGGATCCTCATCTTTGTTGTCCTTCGCTCTCTTCGCATCCTCTTTCAACGCAGCCTCCACCTGCTCGCTGTCCACGCTGCTCTTCCGGCCCAAGCTCAACGCTTCCCCTTCTTCACTACTCCCTAAACTCGCACTGCTGGACGAGCTAGAAACAGGAGCCTAGACGACCTTCCCGTTTTCCCTCCCTTTCCCCTTGCTGTTCCTGAACTCAGACTTCACGTTCGTGCGATTCTCCTTCCACTTCTTCAGCTTCTCGTCGAATCCATCCATAGCAATGACGCGTCCGAACGCAGCTAAGTTTTCCGGAGACGCGAGATACGCCTGCAGCGTTGGGAGAAGGTCACTGCGGGGTCGGTAGGTACCCGAATCGTTGTCGATGACGAGTTCATATTCGGAGGGATGGGAAGGTGATGTGTGTTCCTCGTCGGAGGTGTCGTCGCCGTGAAGCGAACGAACGAAGAACTCGCCACTAAAGGCTATCTCGATGCTCACGTCGGAGTGCATAGTGTGTTTGCTGAGGAATTGGATAGAGAACTCCTCTCCGGTTTCCTAACACATAGAAAGAGAAGCTCAGTAGCTACTTTGGATGAGTAATAGAGAACACGTACCGTAAAACGCCACTCGCCGTCTAGCATAATGACATACGTGAATATTCGACCATGTGTCCCGTGCGAGGTCATCTTGAGCAGTTGACGTGCGAACGCTTCAGACTCGGTTGACAAGCTATTGCCTTTGCCTTCGCCTGAATCGCCTTCGCCTTCTTGCCGATGGTCCTCATCTTCAGAAGCAGAAGTGATACCGTAAACTGTACTCTTAGCCCAGTTATATATGAAGGTATGTTGTCGATGAAGGGCCCGATGCAATATCATCCCTTCAATCCCTTTCCTCTTGAACATCGCCTTGATGAACGGTGCGAATCCAACATATCGGTGCCGCAGGTCCGTAGGAACCGGGCCTGCAAGCTGCAGCCGGTTGGCGACGAAAGTGGAGGCCTTGAGCGAGGGCTGAGAGTGATCCTCGTTGGGTGCTTTCGCAGCACCTAGGAATGCGCCCAGTAGCGGAGAGAAATGTTGGACGTATGCATCTACGTTATGCTCTGGTCAGATTGCATATATCATGGGATGGGAGTGAGGCGAACTCACGAGGTCCCAAGGTGTATATCCGATGGTCCGTCTGACTCTTCGCCTTCCCCACAACCTTCACACTCACCCACACCCGACACCTATGTCCGACTTTCTCTCGCGTCACAGCTTTTGCCACGAAGGAACCCACTCTGCTCTTAAACTCTCCCTTCCGCTTGTGCACATCATACTCCTGCTCTCCAGACTCCCAGCCCTCTTCAAATGTCTGCCCCGCGAATGGGAACCAAAGAACGGCCTGTCCGAGCTTGTCGTCGTGGTTCCCTGGATCTTCGTCCATCAAGGTCAAGGCGAGGTTGAACCCTCGAGATGGGATACCGGAGACGACCCATTTGGAGTCAAACGTCGGGTCTCGCGTGCTTCGCTCTGTGCGAGTCCTATGCGCCAGTATCTGCGGTGCACCGTTGCCTATATTCACAGATAGTGAAATGTGGAAATAAGGATCGCTTGTGAAGTTGTTGAAGTCGCTGACGGGCACATTCGTGGCACGATGGATGGTAATGAGACAGGTGTAGAGCGCAGTGGAGCTCATGGTGATGCCTCGAGGATGCTATAGCTCTCCAACTGTGATTCGTGAAATATTCAACAGTCAGCTTTCATGCAGGCTTTCGATGCTTTTGACTTACCTTATGTTACGGTTGCAGTCCAGTGTTGTTCAATGTCTTAGGACGTAGAGTACACGGCGTATGTAGAAATCCTCGGTCCATGATGTAACTGTTGTGGGTCCAAGCCTGTAGCCGAATTCGGATGTCCTGCTCCATGATGGCTCGGCGACAAATATCTGAAGGCTAAATCATACCATCACAGGCAGAAAGTTGATTTGGGACGACTGCTGGATGATATCTTCTTTGGACGTGTTGGACGTAGAGCAGAAAGACTACTTTCTGTACTAGCAATCGACAAAGCAAGTGCTTTCGAGCGGAGTTTCAAGCATTGAGAGACGCAGCGAGCTTTTCAAAGCTTCGTCCAGTTCAGTGTTCTCCTCGTGCCGCAAAAAGTACACCAATAAAACAACATGATTATGCGATGGAAAGCATCACTAGTACGACGCAGCATGGCCCGTGACTGGTACATATCGCCGAACGATCAAAAGTGCACTGAAACTTGTATAGTAGGGCAGTAATGTGTAGAGCCAGTTGAAGGGTATGCCACCACCCGACGTAGCCAATATGCAGGGAGAGGGATATAGAATATTCGTCCACAAACTTGAACATTTTAAAGATGCCCGTCGCCAATACACGTGCATAGCAATACACATGGCTGGAGAGCCGGATCTATGAGGTTTTGTGCCGGGGGTCGACCAGCGAAAGGGGTATGTCGGCTCATGGCGATGGTGGGGGTGTAGGTGTTTCTTGTGGATGAACCACCAGTTTCTTGGCGCTAACTTGACCAGACCGTATTCGCTCCAGTCCAATAGGTATACTCGCCAAGCCGTTCGGAAGAACTTCCACAGCGTTGGGCTACCGTAAACAAGTATGTCAGTCACTGAAGGGGTATGTGTGGTCACTTTCAGCATACCTTGATAGCGTCAGTCGCCAGGTAACTCGTGAGAGATTCCATGAGCTCAACACCGAGTTCCCTGTTCGGCCCGTCATGGAGGAAGGCCCAAGGTGTCCTGGCTACTTTCCCGACAACGGTCTTCTCGAGTGTAATAGTCTCAAATACAATCAATGTTCCGCCTTTCGCCAGGACACTGTATGTCCAATTTTGCGTCTCGGGTTGCGCAATGACATCCAGGATTAGTGTTATTGGGGATGTCGTGATGGTCTTCAACGTTGCAGGGATATCGGCAGACCGGTCAATGATATGCGTCGCGCCCAACGATTTGAGGAAATCGGTATTGTGTGGTGAGGCAGTAGTGATGATGGGTGAGAAACCGGATATTTTGGCGAGTTGAATGACTAACCACGTAGGAATACCGGGGCAATAAGACGTGAGCGTGCCACAAACATAAGCAGAAGGTGTGACTCACCGCATTGACCAACACTGGTCGCCCCGCCAACTATGACGATGGGCTCGCCAGCGTACTTTCCGAAGCCATCCTTCCTCCAAGGCGGCAACAATGCAGCGCCACCCATTGTGACTTTGCGACCGTACAGTCCTACTGCTGCCGCTGCCATCGCGACGGGAATGGTGGCGGCTTGGTCAAATGTGAGGTTGGGCGGAATCTGACGCCACGAACGTTAGACAGATGACGACACGGACAAATATCTGGACATACCTTTGCAACAAGATCAGCTGATGCGATCGCATATTGCTGGAATGCCCCTCTGCGAATGTCGAACTCTGCTTGATGCAGCCTGTGCAGAGTGAGTAGATGCGGTCAGCAACGAACGACTCGACATCAACGACTGTAACGCACACACTGTCCCCGACAGCCACATTCGTCACCCCTTCGCCCAGTTCCACCACAACGCCCGCACAGTCGCATCCCAAGATGACATGATGGTCTGTATCCGACATCCCAAAATCCCTGATCTTCCAGTCGACGGGGTTGAGCGCGGCAGCCTCGACGCGAACGAGGATCTCGCCCACACAGGGCTTGTGTAGCGCTATGGAGGAGACTATCCATTTGCCCTCCTTTGTGGCGAGGAAAAGGGCTTGCTGCTGAGAGGGAAGAGACATGCTGGGTATGTGGCGATCATTTGAGACGATGGCCTCTGAAAAAGTATGTAAATAGGAAGTGGAATGAATGGGGATGTCATCAGTGATTGGCGATCCTCTGGAGGCATACGGTACACCCCTCGGTGAAAGTGAATTAGTACTAGCGGATCAAGGCACCGCGAGCGAATCGAAAGAGTTGGGATGGATACCGTCAGAAAGGATAAGAAAAACGTTGCGGAAGAAGCGCAACCACAATTCATTAGTAACTACGCATGGCATGTTTTACGGAATCCCCTCGACTTCGCCATCTTGCTGACGCAAGGACAATAACCAGCAGCAACACGACGAGAGTGTGACGAGCGCATTAAGCGCATGGAAAACAAGATCAGAGAGAACGTAAATCAGTCGGACAACATCGGAGTGCCGCGACCTGCAGTTGGGCCCGTTGAGCAGGAGGCGCATCACAGCCAATCACAGAGGCGTTTTGGACACCCGATTTGGAAGTGCAGGCCCTTGCAGCGTTCGATCAGTCTAGACCTTGACCTCGCCGGAGTCGGAATGAGGCCACGGACTGTCCACGACCAGTCAATTTTGCCAGAACGTGCTCAGGTGGCAAGCGAGTATGTAACAGATTCATGTAGCATATAGCCATTCATCCCTGCGGGTGGGCAATGCAGCTAGTATGCCGGCATCTTAAACACCCCGTCGTCACATTTTTTGTGGGATGTGGTCATCAAGTTATGTACAATCCCGCGACTACTACTCCATTGTGGCAAATTTGACCAGGTCGTGGCCATCCGCATCTGAACAAGCTCTGATTGTACGTAGCAAACTTATGGCTTCAACTAAGCATCGCGGGTGGGTCATGCCATGCGTGATGGTCGGGAAAATATAAATCAGTTACTTATACCCTGTCGGAGCTGCCCAGTCTAGACGTAATCGTATACGCCACGCTCAGCGCTGGCAGTTAGCTGGCAGAGTCTAGACTCTACAGGCAAACGAAGCACACAGGTAGGGCATGATTTGGGGAATCTATAGATTATCTGATTGGAATAAGTAATTGAACCAAGTGAGTACTAGATGCGTGAACAAAAGACTGTACAGAAAGCCAAAACGATCAAGATGAACCGAACTAATAAAAAGAACGAGCGTGATATCTACGACCTCTCGAGCTTGACCCGTATATGCGTGTCTCTCCTCCGCCGCTCCACAAGCAGATAGCTCACTGTCAAATGCCAAAGACCCTATCAGTTTCGAACAGACGACGAGATAAACCCTGATCAGACTCACCGATGAGTTTCTCCAGGGCAGTCGTCACTTCAGGAAGTGGCTTGATCTCGAGGTATGCATGCTTGGACATCCGGAAGACGAAGAAATGCCTTTTATGCGGATGAAACTCGGCGACAGTGGTCTTATCCTCGTCATCGGCTTTTACCAACTGCGAGGAATAGACGTGCCAATCAGCCCCAAGATCTGCGCTAAACGTCATAGAAGGAACGTACCTGAAGGCGGCCTTTGTGAGTCTTCCAGCGATAAGTGCCATTGGCGTCACCGGAGAATGTTCCACCACTGCAGAGCATATATCAGTACCAGCGTTCCGTGAAAACACAGCAGAAGAAGACATACGCATGCTCCGAATCGTACTTGACGAACTCTGCTGCAGAAATCCAGTGTCCCTTGTCTCCACCAAATCTAACACGAGACTCCTTGCCCGGTTCCCTCTCAATCTCAGCGACCGTGAACACCTCACGGGTCTCCATGTCCGTCTTGTTGATCTTAGTGAGGTGTGGGTGCCAGAACCGGGTGACAATCTCGTAGAAGATGGTGTCGTCTCCCACACTCATTGTCGTGTTCCTCAGACTGTTCGTAGTCAACTCCAGTTTGTGGCTGGGCTTGGACTTAGCGGGGGGCGGCATCGCAATGATGGGGGTGACGCGAGTGAGAAGAGGAATTGATGCTAAGAGAAAGGAGGAGAGGAGACCAGAAAGCTCGAGGTAGGGGGCCTGATAGCACTGCTGCACCACAACCATGGCAGCGGTACGACGAGATATAAGTATGATGAACACAGACGAGCGTCCCTCGCTTCGCCGAGAGTTCTCCGACCAAATGGCGAGCCAGAGAAAACCGAGATGATGCTCCAAGAAGATCCACAGACGTGTGTGACTGTAATAGCGCCTCGGAATCGGTGAGAAACCGAGAGACAAGCAGGGTTTCAATCCCACAAAAGGAGAGGATATGCATCGCATTGCAATGCACGCAGACGTCGGATCGGATAGAGGAGCGTATTGCCGGCGCGCAAATTTCGCAGGCAGGTTGGAAACGCCGTAAAGAGTGGAGGTCCCTCTCATGCTTCGTGAGACAGATGAGACGTGATTGGACGGTGCCACTGGCGCCACCAAGGTGCACCAACTATGAATTGCACACAGTGAGAGTGTGGTCCATTATGGTTCAAGTCATGAGGGCGGTTCCGCAGGACTGACAACGAGTGAGAAAACTAAGCATAGCTGTGAGAGCTTCTGCAGTTGCAGAAACAGAAGTTGCTGGAACGTATGAACCGTATCTAGTCAAAGAATCGACAATCGTCAGGAAAGTCAAACGACTGTATCCGATAAAGGGAAACGCACCTTGGCGAGCAAACATAAAGCCAGTTCCTGAAAGTCAGGTTTGATGTGACAGCAAACGCCTCAGCTATTCCAGTGCTCTGTGGATACGAGCAAATCATCAAAGGATGCAGCGATACAGTCAAGCCTATGCGACGCAGCAAGTTACCCAAGGCGTCGTGCGAATTCTGCGTCACAGAACGAGCCAAGAACGAGCTAGCACAACAAGTTCGACAACCAAACGGGAGCCATGCATCCTCTTGCGTAGGAATATGAAAGCCACATTGCACGGTCCTGCGCCCCCACCCGGGTTCGATGGGCGCATCAAGCCGAGTCCCGAGTTTATCGACTTGACAGAACACACTGCCTTGTTGAAATTGTTGCCCCGCACGACGTACGGCACACAGTGAATGCAGTATTCCCGGCACGATTTCTTGGCACTGTATGCTCGAATAAAGCTGAAGACAAGCGGCTGCAGAGGTATTTCATAGTAGAAAGGTTTAAATAACCGATTTACTTACTACGTATAAATAGCCTTCAATCGAGAAGACTATGTAAACAAATCATAAGTAATTGTCAATGAGGTCGATAATTATAGAGGGACAACACGCTTTCACCTTCCATTGTCTTTCTGACTTGCTGGCCGTCTCGAAGGACTTTGTCTTCACACAGGAAATCGTCCGACAGGTAGACTTTCATGGAGAAACCGTCTTGCGTCGCTGCTAATGCAGCTTTGTCGTATTGCAAGGATCATCACATCAAGTTTCACACTAGATCCACTCCAATTCGGCTCTCAAATTTCGAGGGACCTCGGGATCACTAGCGGACGCAACACATCAGCAGTACTACTAGACGGTGTTAGTTTCATAGGTATGTAAATTCCCGCGCCGATTTTGACTCAGAAACAAACGTTACTTGTAGGTCCAGCTGCATTGATCATCGCTACGCGACATAGCCACCCATGTTCAGCTCGCAGAAGAGCAGCCTACCTCGACGGACGGACAGCCTCACGATAGCGGCGTCATCGGCACCGAAGTTCGCCGAGATCGAGGAAGAGCTGCATGATATCCGGCGAGTGCACAACCATGGACAGGAGGAGGACCTGCGAATGGCTCTGTCCCGGATGATCTCGCGCGTGGAGGAACTGGTACGCCGGTCATGTATATCCGACTCACAACTTACGAGGTTCATTCAGGAATGTGTCGTTCATGTTCCCAGTCATCCATGCTCAAGGAGGCTTATCGCGTGCAGACAGACATTCAGACTGAGCTCACGCTAGCCAAGTCTAATCTGCAATTAGCATTGGCCAATAACGAAATGCTGGAAGACGCGCTGAATCGAGACGTGCCAGGGTCTTCGAAAGACGTCGGGTGGCGAAGGTGGAGCGCGAAGGAGCAGAAAGAGCGCGAGATGGAAGGACTCAGTCGACGAAGCATCGACAGCTCGCACTCCATCGACGTATCGACAACCTCCCCAGGTCAATCGCCCATCCCGGGATCAACCACACCCTCAGAGGGCCGATTCTTCAAGTTTCGGTTCGGTGCACCCAGCAGCGCGTCGAGTTCCGTATTCCCTTCGCCGCGGTTACCTATCAGTCCGAGACTGGGACAGGTGCAGTCGGCCAGCGCAGGTGGACAGGTGCATACGAGCCATCTTACCTCGGCATCGCTGCCGTCATTGGTGTCAGATAGGGACAAGGAGATGGAGACTCTGACGGCGGAGCTGGAGAAGGAGAAGAAAGCTCGTGTGGCTGCCTCAGCCGCAAAGGAGGCTCTGGAAGCTGAGCTGGAGTCGCTATCCCAAGCCTTGTTCGAAGAGGTGAGTTTTTTGTTGCTACGAGATGCTGTGTAGGTGTACAACTTCTCTTCTTAGGCAAACAAAATGGTAGCTACGGAGCGTATGAAACTCGCAGAGACAGAAGACGAACTGCGAGAGGCTCAAGCGGAGAAATATGCACTCAAAAGTGCACTCGACCTCCTGGAGACACAGCACAACAGCTCAACTCAACTCGCCAACGGATCCATACCATCTTCACCACACACGCAGCCTATACACCACGGACGTTCGATATCTGCCGTATCGACGTTCTCCGCGTCGTCGGCGATGGCGATCAAGTCCCCTCCATCGTCGTCTTCATCGGCACCGTCCTCTCCGATCTCGGTACGACGCATCTTCACGGAAGACTCTCCTCCGTCGGCGAAGACGGTTGTACCGACGCAGATGGCTGATAATCATGAGTCAGATGCTGAGGGTCATTATGAAGGTGATGCGGCGCCGTCTCATGATCCTGAAGCACCAGTTGACACACCTCCTGAACAAGCAGACGACCCTGCTGTCAATGGGGAAGACAACACTCCTCGGAGGGACAAGCCTGCCGTCTCCTCACTGGAAGTCCTCTCACCGTCAACGTCCTCATCCTCATCCTCATCGTCCACCAACCCGTCACCGTCGCCGTCAGGATTCTTCGCGCCGAGACCAGTGGTGTTCTACGACGCTGGTGACGCCGCGTCACCATGGGCGGATGTCCGTTCTGCGAGTGCGTCACCTTCGGGCACGCGCTGAGACCCTAGAACCCCAAAGCCCCTCCCTGCCGTGTCTGTGTCCGGCATATCTAATATCTCTCGTCCCTTGCATCTATCTATTCGTCCCCTTCTCACATCGCATTCGCATCCCCGTCTAGCCAAAAACTCAACCCCACGTCTCTTCCTCTATATCCATCTCTTCATCTCTCCTCGTCGTGGATCGTACCTCCACTAATTCCATCCCCGTGCAAGCTTATCGACCTGATTTCCCGTTCAGCTTTTCCATTACAATATATACATTTCGAGTCTCCTCCTCGTTGTCCTACCTCCCTGGACGGAGAGCTTTGAGCGTACGCTATGATGTGTAAAAGTATAAATCAAAAGGAGCAAAAAGAGTGGGATTGAGATGTCCTCGAAACGAATGAACGATTTTTGACTATATATGTACTATTCGCCAGACAGGCAGGAGGAAGCAAGGAAGCACACGAACACACACACGGGGACACACGAGAGGGAGATAGCAGGAAACGTTAACACAGGAGCGAATCAAACACAAGCATAATACTAGAAGAGCATGGGGGTGGCATGGGATTGCTTAAGTACTTGATTCAGCGGGGGTAGGCAGAAAGTTAGTGATAAAAGAAAAAAATTTCGAGTCGGGGAGCCTAACAGGGCGAGCAGAGACAATATGTTTACAAGAACTCGGAGACGAGCAGTTACTATGGTTATGGGACAAGGGAGAAAGGCAACGCAAGCACAACACGACTGGAATACCTGGACTGGGTCCACCAAAAGGGGGGAATCAAGACGATTGCGACAGAAGACCATCGCAGAAAGAGCAAAGCGCACGGTTTCACGTTCTATGACACCGTGTGCATGCATGCATCGTCATTCCTGCTCTCCTAGAGAGGATGTGGGCTTCTATGCGGCTTCGGACATAGTGACGTCGGCCAACATGGACTCCTCAGCACCCGCCGGTGTGTCATCGTCCGCCAAAGCGTCCGCGGAACCCGACTTGGCGTCCTCGCCCTTCGCGTCCTGGTCCATCGCCTCATTAGAGTCCTCGTCCCCCTTGTCCTTGGGAGGCGTGCTCTTGGCTTTCTTGCCGTTCGTAGCAGTCCCGTTCGCAGTGGGTGTGTCCGCCTTCTCGCCATTCGGCTTCCCGCCTGGGCCGTTGATAAGGACAGCCCATTTGTCGACGAGGACCTTTGCACGCTCTTTGAAGTGGAATTCGTCATTTCGTGGGATCTTGCTCGGGGCCAGAGCGTGAATGTGACGCATAACCTTGCCGATTTTGGAGAACTGCAGATGCAACGTGTCCAGGGAAGGCAGAAGAGGCAGAAGAAAGAAAGGTGCGTCAGTTTGGCTTCCGAAACAGAGCAAACGAGAGAAAATCGAGTGGCGGATCGTAATTTGGGCGCGGGAAAGAAATTTTAGAGGGCGTGGGGACAGTGGACGTGATGCCACCTTACAGAAAGGAAGGGGTACGCAGGAAAACGTAACAGAGAGATTCTAGACTTACTGTGAGGTACGCAATGCTCATATTCTCGTAGTTCTCAACCGTGCTGAAGAGCTCATCCAATGCAGGCATGTCCTGAGGCAGCAGAGGCCACCGAGATCAGCTTAGATGAAAGAGTATAGTGGTTGAAAAGGACACACTTCGTCTTTGGGGAGAGATTTGCTGTTGAGGAAAGCCTTCTGGAGTTTGTGTCTCCAATCCCTGACTTTTGTAGCCTCGAAGTCACCCGACAAAGCAGCTGGACAAACAGAGTCAGAAAAAGGACGCCACAGCAGATACTGGGATAGCGAACTCACAATCTGCGTCTTCTTCTCCATCCTTGTCGCGCTTGGCTTTCTTAGCAGGTGGCGGCGAGGTTTTTTTGCTAGGGCCAGCATCTTCCTCATCTTCAGCCTCTGCTTCAGCAGCTCCATCATCTTCAGATTCGACCAACGTCTTTGACTTTGCTCCCTTCTTTGCGGGAGCTTTCTTCTTCTTCTCCGCCGCGGGCTCCGCAGAGCCCTTCTTGCTCGTCTTGGCCTTAGGAGTTTTCTTGGGGGCGACAGAAGCTGCTTCAGAGTCACGCTTTCGCTTCTTCGGCTTGGGTTTCTTTGGCTCATCGTCGTCGGCTTCGGCCTCTGGAGCGGCGTCGGACTCGAGCTGATCGACTTCAGCGTTGGCTTCGTTTTCTTCAGCCTGTGCTCGTGCAGCGTCACGCTCCTCCTCCCACTTGGTAGGATTAAGGGCGATACGATAGCCCTGGAGCAGGTCGGCGGACCTTTTGTAGGGCTCGTTGATGTAAGCCTGAATTTCGTGCTCCTGAAGTTTGGAGATGTCTTTTGCCATCAGCCATGCACTGTGAACATCGGAAAGGGGAACGTAACGTGTCGTCAGCATATCGCGTATCCAAAGAGCGACAAAGGACGGATGGGACGCACTAGTCACCAGCGGGGAAGAACCTGACGCAGTACCAAAGGCCCTTATTGCTCTTCGCGTTGGGGCGTTCCTTTCCTACTTCTTTAGGGACCGACTCAGGATCTACAATCTGCAGAGCATAAGATATGCATGTTCAGTGTTGCTCTGGTTGACGCAGACGCGTCTGGGTGACAAAATGCTCACCATGCCCGGCCAAGAGGGGAAGCCGCGCACTTTGGCGAGGACGACATCGCGCAGGTCGTATGTCTGCTGAGTGGTGGTTTGTGGTTTGGAACCTTTCTTGCTCATCGTTGGACGCGTCGACGAGGGGTGCGGGAGCGACGAGGAGGACGGCGGCGAGATGAATCAGTGGTGAGTCGGAAAGGAAGGAGGACTCGGACAAGCGACGAGGCTCGTGCTCGTTGTTTAACACTCTCGGCATCTTCCGGCGCGCTGGCCCAGGCCCGTGCGTATTCTTCGCATGCATTCCATCTCAGACACACAACGTTCTTCCGTGAAAATGAATGCATTATATTCCGAGTCAGGGTATGTACGGCAACGAAGGACTAGAGAGCGACAGGGTGGTCCGACAGAGCAAGAAAGATTGCACTAGGGCCATGCTTGCTTGCCGCAGAGTACCCGGGGGAACGCGGCAGAAGTGGCACCACCCTACAGTCTTGCTGTCGTGTCGGTCGGCTATGCGTCCGGCCTCAGTTCTCAGACCACATACCATCCATGTGCTGAAGCCATTGTAACTGGGTCCACTGAGATCAGAGACCACTTGAGGAAATGCTCGGCCACTCTCCCTGAGGGCTGAGGCTATGCCACGTCCAAACACCAGTGATGGCGCGATAAGGGCCGATAAGAAGGCGTGTCAGATACGACCACTGCATGAGCAGCCGTAGTTCCAGACCGGCAGAGGCTGGTGACCAAATTATGAGGCTTCCTCCGAGTCCTTGAAGATGCTTGAGTCGGGATCCTGTCGGTCAAAGTGTTTTCGGGATTGGCGAAGGCCTCCGGCACGATAGCCAGAAGGCTGAACGCAGTTGAAGGTCTCTTTCACATCGTTGCGAACGACTATGACCAGTAAGGACTGTCATCAGCGACCATCCGAGTGGCACTAGATCGCTCCAGGACAACCGGGACACTGTACGGTAGTAGTACACCTTAAATGGACTCATCGGTATAAAAGATCACGGAGAAAGGTAGAATACTGACCTCATAGGATGTGTCGATTTGCCGGGGAACATAGGAACACTTGTACTTCCAATCATCTTCGCAGGCGATGTACGAATCGGAACATGTAGGAGGCTGCAAGGTGGTCGTGCCTGTGTCGGCACCGGTAGCAGAGACGAGGATTGCGTCGCCTACGACAAGCCTTCTTGACATACTGTGAGTTGAGATTGGTGGTCCACAGAGGCCGCACAAAAGACAGGGATGTCCAATAAACGTTCTAGGCGATGGATCAGGGTTGACAATACCTGGTGAATTTGTGGTCAGCATACCGTATTCGACTTAGAGACCGTTTGTACGCCAATCTCCACGGAACAAGTGCTCAGATCCTGTTTATGAGCTGTTCACCAAGCTGTATACTATCTGATAGACCTTTCAGTAGACTCGCAGCTGCTCGTTTCGCCTTGATGCCTGACAAAAAGAACGAAAGGTCACAACACGCAGCGATGAGATGAGATATGATGAGACATACTAGTCAGCACCAGACAATATTCTGCATGGTCCACGGAGATATTATGTCTTCAGCACACGTCCCATATCCTGGAAAGTAGGGCACTATGTGCAGAGATTCGAAGACGGAGGAAGGAGACGAAGGGAGGAAAGAGGAAGAGTACGACCCAAGCCACGACACGCTCTTGGTCAATGCGGTTATGTAAGCTGATTGACATCCATCAGCTTTCGTTCTTGACCGTGTCTTGACTGCACATGTCGACTATCCAAGCCATGTACTCAGTCGCGACAAACACCGATGGACGACGAGAGCTCGAATCTCGTTCTGTTCTTGGACCGTCGAATCACGAGTCCACATCCTCAGATTTCATCTGATCACGCAATCTGCGAAACACTTACACCTGCAACATGCCTTTATAACCCGACTCGTAAGTTTTTCACACCAACATACCTTCGGACAAACTGCAATGGCTGCGAATTTCTCCAGCGTACCCATCCTCGATTATTCGTTGGTGTCGGACCCATTGACCCGTCCGGACTTAGTCCGACAGCTCCAGCACGCCCTCATCAACGTTGGCTTCCTATACCTCTTTAACCCTCCTGTCGCCAGAGAGGACATCGATGCAGTCATCGCATACTGTCCGCGTCTGTTCGATATCCCGCAAGACGCAAAGGAGAAAGTCCGCATGGTGAACTCACCACATTTCTTTGGATACACGAAGTTCGGTTCGGAGATCACCAAGGGACAGGCGGACCAGAGAGAACAGTATGATTTTGGAACGCCGTATGAAAATAAGTGGCAGCCTGGCGAACCGGAGTATCTGAAGTTGTGGGGACCCGCTCAGGTATGCTCCGTTCGCATATGAACTCAGCCTTCGCTGATACTATAAGTGTGTACGCAGTGGCCTGATGAGAATATAGTACCCGAATTCAAGGAAACGTATCTGCGGTATCTAGCTCAGATTGAAGTGCTTAGCTTCGAGTTCATCCGACTCATTGAGGAAGCACTCGAGCTGCCGTCTCGCGCCTTAGACAAGTTCCAGGGTGAAAGCGGTCCTTTGCAACATCGTGCAAAGGTTATCAAGTACCCTGCACCTCCAGACTCGTCGTCCAATCAAGGTGTAGGACCTCACTTTGATGGTGGATTTCTGACCTTTGTGAGTAAAACTCATTCCTGGACATTCGGAGCGTACTGATCTTTTTCCTGCAAACAGCTGCTGCAAGCTTCCGCTCACCGTGGATTGCAAGTTCAGAATCTAGCAGGCGAGTGGATTGATGCGCCTCCCATTCCTGGAACATTTGTTGTGAACATCGGAAAAGGTCGGCCCTATCATGGTTGGGAACCTGCATGAGGCTCATGTTTCCACCTACGCTCTAGCATTGGAGACTGTCACTCAAGGCCTGGCAAAGGCAACGTCTCACCGCGTCCTTTCTCCAGAGCCCGGATCATCACCGCGTTACTCGATTCCGTTCTTCCAGAACATATCTCAGGACATTCGTATCGGAGAGTCTGTCTTGTCATGTAAATTTTTCTGTTTGTCGCTACATCCGACGCAAATCGGCTCATACAAACGCACAGTCAGTCCTGAAATCCTGAAACTGAAAGAAGCGAGGGGAGAACCAGCTGCGACTGATTGTAAGAACTGCAAGCTACACCATGTCGACACACGATTGACGATTTTGTCCTGATAATAGCGGTCAACTACGCGGAATATGGCCAGCTTCCGTCAGGCGAGGTAGCCCTCAGAGGCCGCGTCAGGTTTGTACCACTGTCTTCTGTATGCAAGTTACCTCTGACAACAAAAGTAGGAGTCACCCGGATGTTGCACAGCGACACTATCCGGACTTGTTTAAACAATTCTTCCCGGACGGTCTGCCCGCTCACGGGTTTGCGTATTGATTCGGTGCAGTTCGAAAGCTGCTGGTCATGTGGAATAGAATCAAGGTTGTATTTACCTCATCTCACTCGGAATACACAAAATATGTCGGTGAGCACGTAAGCACCAGCGAGTGCATAAGCGAACCGAGAAGGATCGCGGCAGCATTTGCCATCTCGTCGCGGGCCTTGAGGCCTGCGAGCCTCGCCAATCAATTGTACGAGATTCAATCTGGAGATTGCCTTCAGTTCTGCACTTTGCTGTTTTCTGCCAACCACGTTCCCGTAGGTTCCCGTTGCCTGCTTGCAAACCCACCACCATATCCTTCGTCCGAGTCGCTTTGTGAGTTCGTCGTCGAGGCGTCCATGTGTTTGTTCGCGTCCCTCTAGTCCCGTTTCACATCGTATCCGTATTTCATGATCTATACTCCGAGGACCTCTTCTCCTTGACAGACGCGAAAGGCCTTGAGGCCTAAAGCCGGTGACAATGGGCATAGATTGGCAGTCTGCCCGGTCGTTGGAGGTGGTGGCGTTCGTATACAAACAGCTGGTCGTGTTTTTGCTTGGATTCTACTTGTGCGTTTCTTCCTTCTTATTGACAGTGCCACTGACGGAGTGGAATGGAAACGGATAGATGGGAGTATGTGATCACGTTCTGGTTTGAGTGGTCTCTTGTTACGCGGAAGATTACTTTCAAGTGGTACTATGTGTGTAGCAATCAGTTCTGAGACTCTTGGGACGCGTTGCTGAACTGTCGAATGGGATAGATATCATACCTAATGGGGCGCTATTCGATGCTTTGCTTTCTATGTCTGCTGTGAGTGTATCCCGGTCACTTTGCGCGTCACTTGCTGACTATTTCGCATCGACCAGGTTCTCCGTTGACGCAATTATGCAACCTGTCGACTGTAAAGGTTCGTCTATACCAAACTCTGCTCTTAACCCTCTACTGAAATCTGATCCTTCAGTAGTTCATCCCCTCTTGACGACTGTCGGTCTGGTCGCGTCCGCCTGCGCTACGACCAATCTTATGATCCGCACGTTGGGTCCCTATCTTCGCATCTTGACCTGGTTCTGAATCTGACAAATGGTTGTATGCAGTGTTATTATATGGGATTACACTAAGTGGGTGACGATCCCTTTGGCCGTCATGTCGTGTGGGCAGTTCTTCTTCTCCATATACGGTACGTCTCATTTCATGTTTCTTCCTTTCTGCCTTCTTGAATTTATTTTGTTTGCAGCAGGCACCGCAAACGCGGTAGCGTTCTGGGACATACCCCTGCGATCATGTATGTTCGAATACGAGCATTACCAGCATATGGCTTCTGTGTTGTTGTACAGTACGTTCTCACGTCTCCTTTTCTCGCCTCCAAGTCTGCTTACGATCATGAAATCGACTTGTACAGCGACGGTATACGATTTCATCATCCTCATCTTCACGTACGTTCGCATTCAGAGGAGTAACACGAATTCAAGATTGTGGTCTTCGTTGCGCGATCAGGGGATCTTGTATTTCGTGTTCACTAGCTGTGTGAATGTCGTCTCTGCGGTAAGTCCCAGCACCATTCGTTAGCCAAAAATTGATGGAATGTTTACTGATTTTTGACTGAGTAGATCATCATATGGTTACACTTGAATGGTATGTGGATAGTTTCTGTCTCCACGTTTGCATGTCTGACGTGTTAGTGAAGATGGCATGGACGCAGTTGTCTCTCCACCAGGTACGTGCCTGTTGTAATCACTAACGTATCCACTGGGTACTGACTGTCTCACAGCTACCGCGATCAGCGTTATACTCTCTTCTCAATCCGTCATATCTCTTCTACGGAGTGACTCAAGCAGCGGTGCCGAGTACGTTCATCCAGTGCGCTTATGACATTGCTCATTGCCTATTTTCATTTCGTGGATTCGTTTTGTTCTTCTCTCAGTACACCAAACAGCAACAGAAGACAAGATGGGGATAGAGACTCGAAGTATAACGCACAACAACTCACCACGCAGATTGACTTCCCCGTGTACGTCCTCCTTTCCTCCCTCCCTTTCTTCTCTAACGCTCAATTTCATTCTCTTGCTCTACAGCTCAATATACGGCCCCAACTCCATCGAACTAGCCCGTAGCGCGAATGCTTCCCAATCACGTCTGTCCAGCGTTGTCCGATTGGGGGAAGGGGGCGTCACCCGGGCCTATGAGTGGTGGGATACACACGTACCCGCCGAGGCCCTCTCTTCCGCCTGTGGCAAGTAGTAGTATGATCGTGTCGGATGGTATCTTTGATGTTGCGTAGTTTACTTTGTCTAACTTTTTCACATACCTTCGTTTCCGCATTCTGTTTTCTTTCGTTTGTTTTCGTCGTCGTATCATAGCTTTCGGAGCCTGGTCTGTATAGTTTGCTATATTCCTATAATCATTTCACAGCTATCGATACATACAGCCTCACTTTCATCACAACACGTTGTTCCCCGTTCCACGCTGGAAGAAGACGCAAGAGGTGTCTGTCAGACGGTACTGCATGGCCAAAGTGCGTGGTATTGGTTTATAGGACGGGCTGTAGACACCTGGTCCAGGATGCAGTGCCACCTGTCATTCATCGTTGAACAAAAAGATTAGAGTCAGGATCAAAGGGACTTACCTCTCCGCTGACTGAGCCACTCCGTCCCGAACCGAGCGGCAAGACTTCCATGTGGTGTGTGCATAGCTGGAGAAGTGATCGTGAAAGGTCTTCGAGATCTTCGGATGTCGTGAGGTGTTGTCGGACGACCAAAGCCGCGGACACCTAGATAAATGGTGCGGACAAGGTGAATTTTTGGCCTACGAAAGAATGAAGACTTAGATACATACTTTTCGGCAAACGCTGCTCAAAGCACGGACAAAGCGTGTGATGTCCTCCGTAGAGAATCCTATCCATTCGAGCACGGATATATCATCAACAATGACCAAAGGAGCTGGATCATCCTCTGGCCATTGTTGCAATGTACGCTGGATCGGATCAAATAGCGACCTCAGGTTCGCGGAGTCGGATGACGGGAGGTCACGACTATCCAAGAAGACGACCGTGCCTGAAGCTATATGCTGGGTCAGGTTGACATTCTGGATGGAATGACAGTTTATCAGCGTCGACTTGTCGCATTCTAATCCAGCATCGGCTTACAGCTCTCCCAGCAAGGACTTTCCACCTTGTCAGACTTTCCGACAAGGATAAGATCAAGCATCTGGCGATTTTTGACTTCTTCAGATGTGAGACGAGAAAGCGATGAAGGAGAAAATCGGCGGGAGATGCGAGTTGATCTGAGATATACAGGAGTTCGCGCGAGGCTGGCAACGTTGTAGGAGGGAACATCTTCTTTGTGGCCAAGGCAAAGAAACTATTGAATGTGCTGGGTGAGGCCCGGGAGGGTTTCTAAATCGATGTGCTCGATTTGGGGGGCAGAAGAGGCTGCAGCATAACAGATGCAAATAACGGTCGTGATCCTTCAGAGTCACCCACGTCTTGTCACATACTATTTGCATGTCTTTCGCCTCCTTTCACTCAACACGAGGAGGATTTCTTTGTGTTGTTATCAAAGAATGTCAAAGGTCTTTATCAACGACTTCCCTTTGTTCGCCTCTTAAGCGCCACGCCGGACACCGTACATAACGCGGTGGCGAGTGCCAACGGTCCTGCTATTCTGCTTTCCTCATGTCTCTGCTATCCGACCGTCGTACCTCCCATGCAACTGCAACGCACGGAGAATATGAGCAGGAGTTACGTTTTTTCGCAAAATGTCTAGTCATCTCTTGCGTCGGTTTTTTGGTCATGTCGTACTGGGCAGTCTACGGTGACATTAAAGTTGGTTTTGTTGTCGAATTTCATCATAAGGTCAGTCAATCCTCTTTTGGAATTCACATATCTTCCTGACCCTATTCATCATCTCTTCCAGAACGGCTGCCTGAAGCTCACGTCGGGGCAGAGTCAGTCGCTGAGCAACAGATCTCTTGCGCCCCTTCGGAAGAAGGTCAATCCTTCGGCAACGTGCGAAATGCCCTACGAACTCTGGAAGATCATCTTTCTGCACGTTGCTGCCGACCTCCCATTCATCAAAGCACGGGAAAGCGCCAAAATGTCTGCTGTCTGTCGTTTTTGGAGGCAGATTGTCGTGGAGTCGTCAGAGTTGTGGGATGTATTCGCTTTGGACCTCGATCGCACAATGGACGAGAGGAGCATTTTGTTGATGATACGACGCTCCGGCCTTCGTCACTTGCACGTCTACCTTACGCATCAGACCCCTGAGATGCGCCGTTGTTCTTCGACGGAACATGAATGTGCGCGGCTTCGTCGGTTCATCCACATCTTGTCGCTATGCATGGGTCGTGTCAAGACGTGGCAGGCTGAATTGTCTTGCTCCTCCTCTGCGGGAGATATGATGTTGAACATGCAGGGCGCAGCGACCTCTTTGAAAGAGCTGACCTTGCTCTGCCCTTTGTTCTCCAGGCAGGATCCGAGGAACCGAGCAGAGCCAGCTCAGATTGTTTTCAATCTGTCTCCCTGGATTCCGCGTTTTCAGGCACCACACCTCGAGAACCTCACTCTGTCTGTAGCATGCTTCCGAATCACGCAAACGTTGTCCCATTTTGCCAGTATACGTTCTTTGACCTTGGTCCTCGGCACGGAGAACGTCGCACGATCGCTCGATGGCGGTCTTCTATTGAAGACTCTTGCTGCCTTACCCTCTCTCACCTATCTCAAGATAGATGGCTCCTCTGTACCGATATTTGATCTATCCAACAGCAATTTCCCCGCTGTCGTCTTCGAATTCCCTTCCCTCCAATACTTGTGCATGGACACAGTCTCCAAAAACCTTTTCACCAGCCTCCTGACCTGCGTCAGATTCCCTGCTTTGGTGCGGTTAGATATCACCAATCTATATCACTTCCTCACGCTGTATCGCATCTTTACTCATCTCAACACCCAGGCCAACGCACCTCTCCTCCAAACCCTCCGCCTATGCCAGTTCGGTCCCAATGTGCTCTGTTCCATTTTCCCTCACCTCACCTTCTGCCGGACCCTCATCCTCCACCAGGCTGTCACTCTTGATGACCCGCAGCTGTTGATGCTGAGTATGCCTCACGGGACGGAGACCTGGTTCTGCCCAAATGTGACCTCACTGGAGTTAGATCGTGTCCCTTTGATCACGGTGCATGCTCTGCGTTGTCTCGTCCGGGAGAGGAAGACGCAACATGCAAACACCCCTGGTCAAGGGCCTAATGCCCTTGTCGATCTGAAGGTGTTCCACACAGCTCCTCTAGGAGAAGTGCATAAGGCGTGGTTCCGGGATAACGTCCCCACCTTTCATTGGGGAGTTCGTCGCGCAAGTATAGACGTTTGATCGAGGTACGCTCGTGATCCCTGGTTTGTCTTATCCTATAACAGTTCCTGACCTTACATTCTTTTTTCTTAGAACGCTGGTCGTTCCGTCTTGTGTTAGAAACTGGAGAGGACTCGAGTTGTTGTTGTATTCACCGATGTTCAAGAATGTCAGTCTGTATATTATACCAACAGTCTGTAGTATCTACCTATCTCTGTTATCTGAGACTTGACTGCCTCCTCCCTTTGAACTACATCCTCCATACAGATATTAATAATGCTTGTCTGCAATTTCAAAGAGCCATGATTCGGATGCTGGGCGTTCTCAGTCCGAGCAATGTGGGCGCCTATCCTGCTCGTTCCCAAGTTCCAACCTTCAAGTTCACGCTCATCGAGGCTCGCGACGACGAGAAGATACCTCCCGTCTATTTCATCGTTCTTGAAACAATCACGACTCAAGTCATCTCATGTTCGAACCTGTAAGAGGCGGGACACGAGGTGGTCAGGCAGAATTCAAGTGGGCGGATGTTTCAGCGGACAAGGACCGAGAGGTGGGTCTTAGTCGACTCTGAATCATGGTAATTAGACTGACTATTACTGCAGAATTACTTGGGACACAGTATCAATGCACCCACTGGCCGCTGGCAGAAGAACAAGGATGTCCACTGGTACTCTCGAGACAAGGATCAGACCGAGGAAGAGCGGCTTGCAGAAATCAAGAAGATCAAGGACGCCGAAGCTGAGGCAATGGCTGCAATGCTGTATGTCTCTCCTCCGTACTGCGCAATCTCTCACTGATTCAGCGTATCTGCGATAGTGGTTTTGCCGCGAAACCTGGGACCTCTGCGTCAGCTGGCGGCGGCGCTGTCTCTGGTGCCAATGCCGTTCCTGTAGTTCCCAAGGCGGGGGCCGCCGTTGGGGAAGAACTTGACCCAGAGAGGGAGGAAAGGAAGAAGCGGAAAGCGGAGCGGAAGGAAGAGAAGAGACTGAAGAAAGAGCGGAAAGAGAAACGGAGAGCTGAGCGCGGGGTGCACGAGGATGGCGAGGATGGCGACCGGGAACGACGACGTCACGACCGGGACCGCTCACGCTCACCGAGGAGAGACCACGACGAGCCACGTAGTAGGCGGGCTAGATCGTCGCCGCGCGAGGGTTCACAGGCTAGCCCTGACCGTGACTACGGTGCTTTCGATCGCGAGCGCGAGCGCGAGAGAGACCGGAGACGTTGGGATGACAATCTCCGACGCGAACAGTCATCCGGCGCGCGTTGGGGTCGGGATAGATGATGAAGACGTTACTGGTGAAACTGCTGCGTTTCCTGGTCTATGGAGCGCGTGATGAGTATGTGCGAGTTTCCGTATCTATTGCTTTTTACACCGTGTTTATACTACATGTTTTAAGTTCTGTGCTAGTCGTGTCAAGGCGAAGTGATATCCGCTTCTTCTCCGAAATGTTTGGCACTATGCTCCTCCGCAAACATGGATGCACCAGTTATGCAGCTGGTTATTGCTCTTTGCTACACTCCTCTTACCCGATAGATTGTCATCTGTCGATGAGCCGCTCCGCTCTGCGCTATTCGCCTGCTTCTCTGCACCCTTCCTTACCATGCCGGAATGTGAACATCACTATTTATACTTAATTGCAAGTTTCGTTGTTGTGCGATGGTTCCGAGGTTGGATTTTGCGAAGTCCGATATGCAGCTAACGCATCAAGCAGCTTTCCAAGAACTAGGCACTTCTCGGAAGGGAGATTCTGAGGCTCCAAAGATGGCGATCCAATTTCTACGAATACATTGAGGTTAGTGTCTCAGTCAATCCTTCATGCTTGTTTTGTTTTGGCGGTGTCTAGACAGTCACATCGTCGTGCGCTACTAAAGGCCTTTACAACAACCGTTGCAGGAGCTGCCTCAAAGTTGTTTGCCAACAGCCGTGAACATCCGTACTGTCGCGGGTGAATGCAAGCGCATCATAATTATCGTTATAGTCAGCTGGCGGATATGTTTACCCCAACTCTAGTCGTGGCAACGCGTCGCTCAGCACAACAAATTGGCAACAGGCGGAGTTGACGGAGCGTTTCAGTGCGCACGCCTACTCATTTCAGCTCCGTCATCGATGGGCGGAGTGTCCCCTGCGGCGGCAGCCTGCAGGCATGCGTTTCAGCACAACGTGGACGATGCCCGGCCTGTTAGTCGTTTTACCTTGCGCATCCCAGTCATTCGAAGACGTTTCAACGGTTTCATGGGTCGCAGGCTCCCTATTCCACCGCAACGTTGGGTGGTCGCCGGTACGGCGCACCTTTGTGGCGCAAAACGTGGCCATCCCGAGACTATACTCGCTACCTCATGCCTGCTAGGTCCGTCTCATTTCCCGCCTCTTATGATACTACACTACATACTTGCCTCCCGAACAGTCTAGATTATAATCACTAAGACGTCAATGCGCATGTTACAGCCGCAGCTTAGGACCGCTGAAGGTGTGCAAGGTGTGCTGCTCGATGAAGGGTCCGATTGCTTTTTGCGCACATCTCAGCCACGGCAAATGATGACGCCACACAGTCAAATCATCGGCCAGGGCAAGACGATTCGTATCTCGGATATACGGAAGTCTTTGCAGGCGAGCGGGCGCCTGCAGCTTGCATTTCACCTTCTTCGGTTTAGCGAGCCTTAGCGCTACCCATTTCTGCATCGGAGATCTCAGTCATTCGAACTGAAATACTTCACTCACTTCACCAAAATGACCCTCAGCCTTCTTCCTCTCACTTCCCGGTGTGTGGTCGTACACTTCCATTCCTCCTTCTGAACTGCACGGTATATAATATCCCATCGTCGCTCTGTCATCGTCAACAAATTCCCCTCGCTTTCATCTATCCGCGTCTCTTCTAACGCATTCAACACTCGCTCAACTGTACCAACCGTCCCTTTCGTCTTTTTCACTACCCATAATCAGCACCAGTTCCCTCGCTATGTCTACGACCTTCGGAATCGATCTTCTCCTCAATGACAAGTCCCCTAACAACCTCACCGACTCGGAGTTTGTCGACATGTACGAACGCCTGCGCTTGCGAGTACATTGTACACTGCGCAGCTCGGACCGCACCGTCATCATGGTCTACAAGTCGAGCGTTCACGCCCCCATCGCCTGCTTGGAATTCGGTGCTGAACACGCCCTTGGCACCGTAAAGGTCGCTGGGCAGGAGTCTGTACCAATGAATGATTATTTAACCCGGGTGTCTCGGAAGTACGTCTCTCCATAAAATCCATTTGCTCACTGCTTACATGATCTACTAGCTCGCGAGTCAGGAAGTTCGTTGCCTCCGACGGTCAGACGTATACTTGGAGCTACGAGGGTGGTGATGAGACGGAATGGCAGGTAAGCTTAGCAAGCAGACGCGCCGTTTGGGACATAAGCTGACCGCGCCACAGTGCTTGAACTCACGGTCATATTCGGTCGCCACCTACGTCGTCAACAAGACTGCCAATCCGACTCAAGGGATGGTGGCGGTTGACGAGAAGTACATTCATATCGCTGGCGGTACGAATTTTGCGTTTCCGCTCATATCCTCTTGAGTAACACATCCGTTGCCTCCACAGAACTCCTTGTGAGCCTCATCATCATGCGCCACATCCTCAAGTACAATCTGTAAAAGTATCATTACACCACCACACGATGAAGACCCTCGCTCCCTCTAGTAGGACATGGACTCCGCTTCGCCCATTGTAATCATTGTTTATAACAGTGCATCTGGTCTAGTCTGTCGACTCTTATGTTACCACGCCTGCCATCATCATCCTGGCTTTTCCCCTCGTCTCGTTCTCTCTGCCAGTCTCGACGCTATTCCTACTCATACCGTAAATCCTAATTCGCCTGTGGTTTGTGCCTCCTTGCCACTGTCTTCCTTGTAGAAACATTGATGTTCCCTGCCCCATATTACAGTAGTAGCATTGCTCGGGTCCGGATCCATAATTCCTAGTAGCCTAGTTTCCTAGTTCCCATATTCGCTTCGTAGCTACAGTCGGATAATTCCTTACCTAGTCTTTCTATTCTAGTCCCCGCTCCTACCCCGTTCGTACAGGTTACGTAGTCATGATAATAGTCTAGTTGACCTTTGACGTTCGTATTGTTCTAATGAATCACTCTGTGTCGTTTGATTCAATCTTTGCTGGATGCTTATTCGTTGGATCAAGTCAACTCTATTTTCTTGGCGACGACCCATGGCACTATAGAATCCGAACTTTGCCGCAGGATCACATTTGTTCTGGACGTTCATTATCGTCACACGAGTCTACTAACCAGCCACGTTCACGAAGAAGGTTGCGTCCACAAGTAGTATCGGTTGATTTGCACGGCAGAGAAGTCACAGAGATCCTAGTATAACGAGAACAATATGTCCCCAACAAGCCAGCCATCACCGTGCATAAGTCACGGGGTCGAAGGAATAAGAGCAAGAACGAAAGGTGCACTAGGTATGAAAACAGAAGGGTAACGGTACGATATAGTGAGGGTAAGCGCGTACTTAGATGTGGTATGATAAAGAGGTATATATACGGAAGAGTGCGTTTGGGAACGTAGAGATGGTGAGGAAGCATGGTTCTAGAGCCTATGTCAGGAAATATTATCTGCAAACAAGTGAAGGCAGAAATGGAGGGTATGATACACACGGGAAACGAGCGGTAAAGAAATGGGCGTAGGATATACAGTAAAAGGATATATGTGCTTGCTTCTGAATCCGAAGACGAGACCGTGTCGGAGAAGGCGAGAAGGGGAGACGCCACAGCGATCAGCGGAGTATCCGACTCAACTGAGGAACCGAAGTAGTGTGGTGCGCCATCACCTTCGCCATGGTGCCCTTGACGACTTGCTGTTCCGCGCTGTGCATGGTAGGGTCCATCATCATACGCCGCGACCGAGCAACCTGCATCTGCGTCAACGACACGGGCTCCGTGTCCAGTAGCTCGACCGTTGGTAGAGGCATGGGGGTCGGACGCGGTGGAGATACCGGTGGGGGAGCCGGCTTCGGTGGCTGCTTCGATAGCTTGCTGGGCAACTTCAAACGCCTCTTCTCCTTCTCCTTCGGTTTCTTCTCCACCACTAGAGCAGCTCCGATAAGGATTTGGTAAGACACGGTCGAAAAAGTGAGCTTACCAGAGTATGAATAGCCATCCGCGCCATCGCTCAGCCAATGATCGCCTCTCTCTGAGAACCTATGGAGACGATGGTCAGCACATCAAATTCTCCTCAAGTCACAAGCGATCCACGAGTGACTCACTTGCGCAGTGGTCGACCATCCATACCCAGTGGTGACCAGGCCTTTCTTTGACCCTTAGCGTACGCTGCTACTGCACCATTTTGTGACCGCTCGACTTCATCCGTAACGCAAGAAAAACTAAGAGGACATTTCAGATCCCGCGACAAGAAGTTGGAGTCGACCTTGAATGCCGCGAGTCGTTCAAGTGCTGCTTTCATCACCTTCTCGCACGAGTCTACCTTCGGCGCCAGGTCCGAACGAGTCCGGGGAAGTCTGGAGATGAACTTGTTGAAGGTCTGGTTGACGATCGACGAACTGAATACGGTGAGGATTCCGATCTCAGCTATGGAGTGATGCAGCAGACAAAGAGATTAGATGTCGTTCATTTCCAACGTGAGAAACGTACCTTTCACAGTGAAGATGACCGCTCCACCGGGCACATTCACGAGCGCATCTCTCAGGTCTTCCGCGTTCTGCATTGGATATATGGGATTTTTGTCCGCCTATACGATTGTTAGCACATTGTGAGAGGCGAGGGAGCATAACTATACCTGAATAATGAGTGTCGGCACTTTGATAGCAGAAAGCTCCGGAGGCGTCATTTGAGTCCTCTGTGGGACGTAAGTTCCGACGTGTGTGTAATAGACCTCAGACAGTACGTACGTTCAGGGCAGCTTGTGCAAAAGCAATGAGATGTGACCGCTTCCATGGTGGATGATGACTCTGCCAAAAGGCTACCATCTATGAAACGAACGTGAGCAGTTGCAAATATATAAGCGTTTGGTGTCCTACCTCGTCTTGAATATCTACATGTGTTGTCTACGAGTCGTGTAAGCATGCGAAGTTTTCAGTGACGTAAAGGAACACACGCACCGGATTGGCACAGTATGAAAGCAGCAGCTTGTTCGCGTGTTCATAGGTCTCCAAATCCTCGGCGTATCCCCACAGCTGGCAAAGCTCATCGTACGCATCGAACACGCCCTTCATTCTGAAGATGATCGTCCGATCAATGAGTATTCATTGAAGTGAAATTAACGGATCACGTACTCTGTCTGAGAAGGGATACTGCACAGTGTCATACTCAGACACAGATCTGGGAACCTATAAAATAACACGTGAGGGACCGCTCTGATAACTTGGGGGGAGGGGGAACAAACTCACAAGGCTGCGAATCTACATATTGCATACGCAAAATTTCGCTGGCGAAGAAATGGGCGGGAGGCAAGGCGAGGTAATGGAAGGCATGTGCCAGATCCGCGGCAGCAACCCAGAGATCGTACTTGCCATTGTAACGAGTAACAGAGCGTCCAGACACTCTGGTGTCGAACACGATGATGTTGTACTTGGTTCGGAGTCGCGGATCGTCCAGCTGTGGAAAGAGCCAGTCTGAATCCAAGTGGAGGGGATGTATCATCACAATTGTGGGTTTCTCCGGATCGAACGCGCCCACATTTCCTGTCGCGGTGTTGGTGCGATAGAATATTGAAACATAGTCCTCCTTCGAAAGCAGGTCGACGTGCGGCATAGTGGAGGGTGATCAAAGGTGAAGAAAGGGAAGAGACATGTACAGAAGTTAACAACGCCGTCTGGTGGCAGGGTCACGGTGGGCCTCGGAATGCACCCAGATGGGTGTAGTAATGAGGTTCATTTTGGATTCGGTTAGCCTGCTTAGCCGCAAAACTTGTTTGCCGACATATGGTCATCTGCTCGTTCCCGTCAATAAACATCGGGACCCAATCATTCCAACCCTTTATCAAGTGTAAATTATAAGAGAGCCTGAATTCTGTTCGAACAAGACGCTGCTAAAGCTGCTAAAGGCAGCATCATCCACCTTGTGCGCAGTCTACCCCGGAGAAGGCGAATTCTGCAGAACGTTCAAGCCGTTGCAATGGGTTTCGAGGGGTCAACAAAGGGGTACTAGTCCTGATGCGTTGGCATGCCACATGGTCGCGCATCGGATGTCCAGCACACATACGTACGTACAAAAAGCGTAAACATATATTGAAAATTCGTCCACTGCCCAGGTCGCCCAGGTCGGATTGGCAAACAGTGGGGGCAAAAAATGCTTCCACTATGCTTCCGCGCGCCTGGTAGTTGTTCTTTGATCTGCAGACGATCAGGTCAATCGAGCACTCGGAGAAGACACTGCTTTGCAGTACATAAGACAAGAGAAGACCCCCAGATAAATTCCAACGTTCAACCGATTTCGACCGTCGGGCAGACTCTGAAAACTGACCGTTCCGTGCATCGGCATTCGGCACCGCCCTGACTAAAACGAGACATCAATATCGTGGGACATTCCTGCGGTGACTCAGGATGACTTTATGTAAGTACTGTACATACCGTCGGGACCTTTGAGCGATAATTCTACAGTAAGTATATATATACAAGAGTGTGCTTCGCTCCTTGTCTTCGACTTCCACCGCTTTTTTAACCGTCTTGCAAGGCTCATGTCAGACTCCAATATACCGCCCCTTCGTGGTGATGGAAGCGGGCGTTATCGAATCCTGCTCGTTGGGAACAGTGGTGCGTTTCTTCTGTCCAGGATGCGATTCTTTCCGCATAACGAGATGGATGTCGACACTCATTGCTATCAGGCTCGGGCAAGGTTCGTATCACGGTGGTGTCAACTTGATTCATTGCATCATAGCGGTTCCCGGTCAGACTACGCTGAGCGCAGAACTTGCGTTGATCCTTGGGATCCCGGCCATCTCACTTGACGAGCTGTTCTGGAGACCGGGCTGGGTGCGTGTCTCCAAGGATGAGTTCAAAGCGAACGTCGCCAAAGTATTGTCGAGTAATGACAAAGGCTGGGTCGTGGACGGCCTCTATGCAAAGAGGCTGGGTTCGTTAACCCAGGACCAGGCAACTGACATAATATGTGAGCTTTCCTTCTTTGTTCTCCTGCTAATATCGTCTGCGGAGAGGTTTGCTCACCCGCATGTCTGCAAGGGCTCGATCCCCCGCTGGTCCTTTACTTCCCGCGAATATGCATGCGTACCTTTCTGCGTATTCTGGGAGTCGTGCCGTCGTGCAGTTCAGGATGCGACGAGACTCTTTACTCAGTCTTCTTTTCCAAAGACAGCATCTTGCGGTACTGTCTCTCCAATCACTGGCGCCTTCGAAGGCAGGAGCAGGATAAATTCCTCGTTGAAGGGATCCATGTTGGAGGGAAGCGCCGCAGACTTGGGGGATGGGGCAGCGAGCTGGAAACCTGGAAGCAGAGTGTGCGAGACATGGTTCGTACCGAGTAATTTTCTCGCCGAAGATTATTCTTTCTTGGACCCTTTGCACTCCAGTGGGTTCGATTTTTGTTTTGCTCTGGACCCTGTCTTCGTCCGACGTGTCGGCATGTATTTGGTTGTAGGACATCTTGCTGCATGCCCTGTTCGGCGTCCGAGTACGAGACGACTGACACATAACTTGCTTCCTGGACCGTCTGATCATAGCACGTATCGAAATTCAGCGACACTCACGGTGGTCTCATGGTCATTGCCGTTTGTATGCTTTGGACACTCAGTCGCTTGCTCAGTCGAATGCCCTCGGATCTACAGACTCTAAGTCCAGAATAAGTGAGTCATGCAATATTCGATCCCGCGAGCGGCAGCGGTAAGATACACCAAGGTGAGAACAACTTGTATTGGAGACACTAACACGGATAAGTACGTCGACATGATGGTATCCCAAAACAACAACGATGCGAATAAGTGAAGATATACACGTGTTCCGAAGCACTGAAAACTCTTTTGAAACGCCTCAACACGCAAATGAACGAAGTAGAAGGGTCCATAGTACAAAGGAGGCTGTCGAACTGTCGAAAGAGCGGAGATTATGTTACATCTGGCACAGGAGAGCAGCCAGGCTTGAAAAATGATAGACAGGCGTACAAGTGATGCGACAAAGCGAGCAAAGGAACGGTGTACTGGTTGGGTATACCAAGAACATAACAGTGATGTGTGATAGTGATGTGCAGAGGAAAGATAACATGATAAAACCAAAGAGGGGGACAAGGTATCGCGATAGAATCCAGCAGAAGACGTTTCGACAGATAGATGAAATGAATGATCGTTAGACACGGAGGATCGGAGGGAGCGAGACTTCTGCATGTAAGGGAGGCTGAATGCCCGCTGCAGCGCAGGCAGCTTCTAACTGTTGGCGAAGCTCGTCGCGTCGCGCACGTTGGCCTAATCAAGACATCAGCTTGCTGTTCTTTCAAAACGCGTTGTAGAGAACACAGAAACTGACCTTCGCACGGCCAGAGGATGCAGAGGGCGTCAAGTGGAATGAGGAAGGTCTTAGCAAGATCAAGCGCGTCCATCAGACCACGATCGTAGGTCCACAGTGCAAGACAGATGGCGACTTGGCTGGAGAACCAGGAAACCTGGAACGGACGGCGCGATAAGAGGTGTCCTGGAGTTTCCCCCAAGTGCATAACGGAGTTCTTGACACGCTTCGCCACCTGGCCTTGGTAATACACTGGTGGACCAAAGGACCGGTTATTAAGGAAGTCGCAGACGGAGATATATGGACACTTACACCACTCTTTGGCCTGACGGCGGTTGAATAACTGGGGTGCGCCCGCACCATCCTGGTCCGCCAATCTGCTGATGCGGTTGAGAATGGAGATACTCATACTCAGAAAGTCAATCGAGAGACTCACCTCCGAAATTCGTAGGTGATGGTCATGCGCGTGCTGCAAACATGTGTCAATACAACCATTTCCACGCTGTTCGGACGTTCGGACGGAGGGACTTACTTGTACAGATATTCCCTGCAAACGTACATCAACGCGGTGTCCGAGTTGCATTGATGCATATCCAGGGCATCCTGAACGGCCTGGGTCTCCGCCCAAGCCTCGATGGCAAACTTCGCGCGTTCATTGGACGTCCACGTGGTGTCGCGCTGGCGCATGCAGCTGTTCCATAACAGCATGCTCCGACAATAGAGAGCCCAAATGGACTCCTTGGGAGATTGACCTGGTATCTGATGTGGAGCGGAGCGCTCATACGCTTCTCCTGGGAATAACAGAGCGTACTGGTGCACGATGGATCAGATGTGGCGTTAGAGCTTTAGTGTGTATTAATGAAGTGGTATTACGTACTTTGGCAGGTTCTGCTAGCTCCAACTCCAGCGGCTCGAGATGGAAGGCGGCACATAGGGCGGTGTGGTTCGCGATGAGGGTCAAGGCACTCCAGCAGATACGTCGGCATTCCTCCTTGCGTCTCTCTTCAGGAGTCCAGTCGGGGTCCCAGGGTGCGTTGTATGCAAACGAAAACTCGTGGGCTCCCAGGGGAACGTTGAAGCAGCAGCATCTCTTGGGTGTCGTATAATGGTCGATGATGACAGAAGGGACTGAGCGTTCCGCGAAGTTGGTAGCGTCGGGGTCAGCAATGTCACCGAGCTGAAGCGAGAGAGTGACGATAATGCGATCCATGAGTTGGAGGGCGCTATTGGCCCTCTCTGTACTATGCTCGGGGTGCGCAGAGGATTCAAACAAGGCCAGGATCTGACAGATATATTAAAATCGACAACATAGATGAATGAGACAGACATACCAAAGCGGCCTCTGCTAGAGTATAGTCGAGCTCTTGTGGCACACCGCATGCGATCTCCAAAGCAGCTTGAGCATTGTTGCGCCAGAATAAGGCGCGGTCGCGACCGTCTCTCCCGAGCTCAATCTGGCTAGACTTCATCAACGTAGCAAGGGCGATCGCGGCCATGACCAGTGCGGGTTGAATAGTCAACCTCTCCTGAGGATCGCGTAAGGTCTGGAAGAAAGCGTCCTTGTTGAAAAAGAACAACCAGTAGCTGCTATTCGACAGCCTAAATAATAAACATTTAATGCGTGAAGTCGATTTCTCGTTAATGTGTCAGCTTACAAGAACTGTAAATCACCCATGATGCTTCCTAGTCTGTAAAGACAAAACGATTTGAATGATTGAAGTGTTATAGAAAAGCCGATAACTCACGCTTGTTCGTTGTTTTCCGCATAAGTATCTAGAAGATTCTGCCACCAAACTCGACGGGTGTATTCGGTGGACGGTGCCACAGGTAAGAGGCCATTCATTCCTTGATCCGCCTGCTGGCGGTGAATGTTGACATCGAATTGGCGAGCGAATTCTTGCTTGGTCAAGGTTGGATCCATGGTATCGTATACGAGAGGACAGCGTTGAGATAATGGTGAAAGTTCATCCTTCCAAAGCTCAATAAATACTAGCGGTGAAGAGACTCGACGATGAGGGGAGCTCACTTTGGGTATATTGCCTCGGGTGGGAAGGGTCGGCGGGGAACTGACGTCTCGAGGACGAGTGGTATCGACTGTGGGACCTGCGCACCGGAGGCATCATCATGAATGAATCTTGACGTTGGTATGGATCTCTTAGTACCACTGCCCGTGACATTCTCCTTGACATCAAAAGATATCAAGCTTCCCTCATGGTCGCTGCTGACTTTGCGTCGTTTCTTGGCTTGGGATCCTGCAGCGTCCGACTCGGGCGGACGCTTCTTGCAGGACCGTTGTCGAGTACCAGGGCGTTTGTCAGGCCCTCGCCGCTTTGGAACAGCGTCGTACTCGCACTCGTTATTCCGACGAGTGCAGTTGTTGCAGACGGGTCTTGTAGAATCACAACGAATCTTGCGAGCTCGACTACGATGCCAACAAATGAAAAACAAGGTGGCAACAAAGTGTGGCGCATTTGATTAGCAGTCAAATAAGACTTTTGAGTACCTCAGAAGACGTACCATTGTCGACATGCAATCACGGCTGTAGATGCTTCTCTACGGGGCGGGCGTGTGAGAGCGCTGTTGCTGCTCGTAGGAGTAGACTTGTTGGAAGAAGTGGCCGGCATGAGTCGTTGTTTCGAGTCGATGGGCGCTATCGAGTGGGTTCTTCTAGAGGAATGTGGCGGCTCATGAGAGATATGCAACTGCGGTTCGGAAAGCCTGCTTTGGGGTAGATTGAAGTTGAAGTCATCGGGAGGGCTCAAGGTTGCGAGGTCATGGCGACCCCCATGGTGAGAGGCTAGATCGAGCAAGCTATGCTGGTGGTGGCCGTAGTCGGATTGCGAACGCGAATGTGATTGCTGGTGGACATGGTGAACGGAGGTAGGACTCGGAACCTGTAGTGTCTCTATGGTATGTGGCTCCGGAATCTGTACGCTGAGATCATGGATGTGGTATCGTGCATCGTAAGAGGAAACCAGAGATGTGTGCACGTCGGGAAGGGATATATGGTGGCCAAGGTGATATCGGGCTTTTTTGTGGCCAACAGCCATGTGAATGGTTTAGTACGAGTAGTAACGGGGAGTAACGATAACGCAGACGCACCGTCCTGTGGATAAGGAACTTCGAATATAGGCGAATGCAGATCAGAACCTTCCTCGCTGGACTGGAAACCCTCCTCTGTGACCGGACCGCGCGGGAAGTGGGTATACAAGTCGCCAGCGGAGGCAACAACCATGGCGAGTGTGGCGACGGAGACGATGGGAGGTGGAGGTTAGATGAAGTTGAGCATGGGGAGTTGAAGAGGGGCATATAGATATGAATCCACGCGAAGAAGACTCGGGAACCCAGGAGGGAATCCGACAGATAGAATCTCATGCCCACGTCCAGAGAGCCACGGCTAAAGACATTGAAAGACGCGCACGATCAGGATCTACCCTAGAAGCCAGAGGAGAAAAGAGCCTCATCAGGCTCTGACACATTATAACGTGTCGTCTCGACCAGGTATGGCCGAGGTGGTTCAGGTATCGAGAAATGGCCGCCTATGGGATGTCCTCTTCAATTCCGGTATCTTCCCTGGTCTGGGGTCTTCCATCCGCCGAGTGTTCGTGGTACCTCTGCGGCATCTTCGACATACATTCGTGTGCGTTTGTGGTGCATCCGATTGTGTTCTCCGAGTCGCGAGTTCCATGCAATGGTGCCAGCGCAACGCGAACCTACTAGTCCTGCCTGGTATACGCATGCCCACAGCTTCCTCTTTGGGAAGTCCGCACTGATCTGCACACTCCGCCCACCACTGTCACGGCCTTCCATCCAGCGACGACCACGACGCACTCAGTCTTCGACGCCGCCACCAACACGCACTCCGGGCCTGTCTTCCCATGATACGATTTGCAGTCCAAACAAAACGTTCTCAGACCCTCGCGGCGAGCGCCATCACCTCACGGAACTTTGCGAACACATCTCCTGAATCGCCTCAGCCTTCCGATTGAACTCTGTTCTTGTGCCCAGTTTTGCCCTCCATGTTGTTCACCTGTGGGCACGCGCCACCAAGAGAAGCCCGAAGTTTCTGCGTGCATTTCGGAGGACTGGCATGCCTCGCGTATCCGACTTGGGCCAAGTCTCTTTTCAAGGACAGTGACTGCATCATTTTGCAGGGCCATATTCTCTCGCATAACGTCGCCATTCTCATGCTCTTTCGTCACCAAAGATGCAGCGGCTCCGAGGCCGTCGAGCGAGTGTTCAGTAGCACGGGCTCCTGCACACCAATATCCGGACACCGCGCTCGCAGGAACTCCAGCCTAGGCTTTGTCATCCTTCCCAGAACCTTCTGTGGGGGGCACAGGGGGACTACGCCATATTGCATCTAACATTGACATTGGACAGCCCCCATAACCACTGGATGACCCCCAAACTGTACTCAGGACCTCGGGATCCTCCCGAGTGGCGTTCCGCTCCTTTGGACTCCAGCTCGACAAACGCAGGCAATTTTGCTCTCGACATCTACGCGTCGCACTTTCTGCCTCTCTACATGGACAGACATTCACTCGATGACCGATGCGCAGTCGAACTTGCCCTACAGTCTGGTATGACGCTGAAGGAGGTCAGTTCAGGTCTACCCCACTGAGCCAGTACATAAAGATGATATGTCTCACGAAGGGCTGAGAGATGTCTACCAAAAGCGTCATAGCCATTGTTATCTCGCTACCATATGAATAGGTAAGCCCAGCGATCACCTTCTCTCCTACTTCTCAAGGGCTTCTTGATACCTTCGGGTATTCGGCAATGCTGGCCCACTATGACCAGTGGTCCTGCAGCGGCCCTACCTTCTGTCGGGACGAACAGTGCGCTGACATTTCACCAGCCACCAGGTCTCCGGCCCAACACTGCGAATGGATTAAGGGACTCTGACCCTACACGTTGTTCGTTGCTCAGGGGGGACACTGGAAAACTATCTTCCAGCGCGCCAGGTAGAATCTTTTATCCTAGAATGTGTTGGCCACAACTGACTCTCGTATTCTCGTTGCGGCAGGTACGAGTCGAAAGCTCGGAAACTCTGGATGTTGGCTTGCCTATGTCTGGACAGTTGTCACCGCGTGAGCGCACCTCTTTGACATCTTTCATTGCAGAAGCTCTCCCTCTCAACGAATGGCCCGCTTAAAATATTTATTCGGGTCCACCGGATCGTTGATAACCATCCTGCTGCGCAAAAGTGCTCAAATATGACAGCCCACCAATTCATGTGGGTCACGCTACCTGGTCGTGCCATTTTGTACATATTCTACCCCAAATACTCCAGGGTCTTCGCTGATATTTCTCTCCAGGAATCGCCTGAATTGCCACTGCTCATTATCACTCTCACACAATAAGCGCAATACACTATCCGGCTTTGATAGATCCTCGACCCCCGGTGTATAATCTCCGGAATCCAGCTTCGCCGGATGCTTTAGCAATCGATGTCGGTACCGGACCACTATACCTTGAAGCTTAAATATACGAGGGACCTCACCCAGCAAGTCGAGGTCAGTCGTTTTCCTGATGCAAGGACATTGGATGCGCAGCTGTCGTGTTCTAGTCGGCTTCTTACTGGAGACACCTTTTCCCTGCGTCGGAGGTTGCCCTGCCCAACTTGTCGAAGACTTCCCATTTGGCGCCTGATCCTATCTCTCAGCCGTCCTCATGAGACGTTAGGCTTTAGTATGGCATCGGAACGCCTCACTCCATGCGCGTTGTACGAATGAATGAAGAAAAACGTGATTGTACTTATCGCGCTGAATCATTCCATCTTCGGATTGCGATACCTTGAAGAACGGCGAGTATCCGGTGCAGAGCAGCAGAGATAGAGGCAAACGTGGTTTGCGTGATAAATTGTGTCCCCCGTACTGATTCGCCATCAGGACCCCCAGAACGGACAAAATCTCTCACTGGACGTGCTTTGGCCTGCATGTTGTGCGCCTTGGTATGCACGGTCCAAGGCATAGGCCGAGCGCGATGGCTACACATTGTCTCAATGCGCACCCCTAGCCTTACGACGGTCTTTATCTCCATCGCATTCCTACTCAGCCATTCCTACTTTACTCTTCGCGGAAGCACACCTGTTTCAACTCGGCCTCAATAGGACTTCGGAAATGGTATGCCCGCCCCATCTACCTGGTATGACAAGTGAAGATCAGACTCCCCTGATCTTCGAGGAACAACAGACCCAGAACAAGTGGGTGTGTAAGTAAACCTTGATTCGTGCCGCTCTCATTCGACACTTGTCCGACACCTCGATCAACTGAATGGGGGAAACGGGGGGAGGCCCGCGCCGGATCATTTCCAGGTAATTATGGGTTGAGGTCGTGTACGTATGTTCTCGATGAACGCACAACGTGACGCTGACAGGCCAGTGCTGTTTCGACAGGTCGGAGCGAAAAAAAGACGATACGTGCCAGACTCCAAAGTATCAGACATGACTTCGTCTTCCGGAAGAGACCCTGGGTCGTCCGCGCCCGGCTTGCCTAGGAGCGCATGGACAGGCATGGACAAGAAGCCCCACCACCTCTTGCCATCGCTCCAGGCGTTCGATATCCTTCTGTCAGGGTTCTCAAGGAGATGAGTCATCTAGTCGTAATTGTGCGCATAACACGCGTCTGATGCTCAGGTGTGATCCTGCCGCGATTTGCGACCAATCGACTTTTCCACCTTCCTTCAACTCACGCGGGAGCTGGCGTGATCACTTCACCCCCTCTTGCCGGTGTCAGCTATCGGCTTCTTGGGGATGCCGATACTACTATGTTCCCCTTGGGTTTTTCGGAGGGCAGTAGGGCGGGTATAATGCCAAAGACGCCCTTACACGACGGTACCACCCCTTGCAAACTACTCACCAACGTCAACATTCTCAACCTGAATTGGTATGGTATGTGTTGACTTCGTCGATCCCTTACTACTATTACTTCCGCTCACCGGATGTTCACTTTTTAGTGCTACACAGGTAACATAACCTGTCCAAACGGCTCAAGTCTAACAACAAAAGTCATCAGGGCAAATCACGGCAGCATGCCGTGATCTCTCTCACCGCAAAACACAAGACTATGTCATAATGACCCTCCACGTCGCCTATCTAACAAGCACAATTGTTTCAAGCAACTCCGACAGCAAACCGTAGGTCGCGACCAGGCCCACCTCTTCTCACATTCAAATTTGAACTGTGTCGCACAGTTATGATAGACGATAGGAGCGATTGCCGAGACAATGCATTGCTACTCCAACGGTGTGTGGTTATTGTCGTTCAAGCTATCCGACGTTCAGTGTACGAACGTTGAAGCTCAATGATCCGCTGCAGGAATGTGTCTCGCTTCACCTCGCCATTGGCCGCCACAAGGATCGATCTGAGCTCAACCCTCTTCGTCGAATGATCGGACGGGTCCCAGCGAGCTGAAAAAGTTGTTTCGCCAGCATATCTCCTCCACCGGTGGTGTTCTCAGGGCAGAGTCTGCAGTGAGATCTTTTTTCTGACCTGGTCGTTTTGCGCAGACTTTTGACCTCTTACCGGGTCACTCAAAACAATTCCCTAGAGAATGATCAGAACACCAACCTTGATCTCTGGTCGGCCATGGCCAATGCTGTGTTCTGTTTTTTCCTCACCGCAACTTCCCGAGCTGTTCATTCCGACGCCACCAAATTATCCAGCTTGTGGATATATCTTGGATGTTCTTCGGCAGTGTCGCACAAGGCTTTCCACACGCGTGTCGGTGGATAATCGGTCAGTCTGGTTTCATATTCAATTGAGTTGATTCAGACCTTTGATATCTCGGATATGCAGTCCCACTTTTTAGCCGTATAATCCGCGGGGATCCAGCTCGCCGCACTAACTGGAGCTGGCGGCGTATATGAAGACTACAGTCGTCTGCACTACTTGCACGCCTCATTCATATGCCAACGTCAGAGTTTCTTCTAGTGCGCCTGCTTGTCGATGGGGTTCGCACGACAGAGAGAACCGGTGGACCACGGGATGCTAGCTTGTGTGAAGAATGTGTTGCACCTGTTGTCCCGCCAACGCTCCGGAGCGTTGCTCATGAAGTTCAAATTTTCCATGGCTTCCAGCACCCCATTCCATGAATATAGCCCACAGCAAAAGGAGTATGTTGTTCCCATCGATGTGTTCTGTCTACGCTCCGAACTCTCCTCGTACGTTCCCCTAGGCCTTCCTTTGCCCGCTCCACGTCCAGCCAGCCCGCCGATGGTACGATATGGGAACCTCGTGGGTGGTGTGCTTTGTGCAGGCGTGCTTTACGGGATGGCACGAAATGGCTAAACTTTGTTTTGGACGCCGATGGATTGACCAAGTTCCACGGCCAGAGTCTCGAACATGGATAACACGATGTTCCGGCTTCGCCTGGTATCTCGCAGACTACGTGATGGGGCTACCTCCGACGAACGCACCTCTGGCACCTTCTCAGAACCATAGAGAAATTTGGCAACATGTTCGCGGTTCATCATCACTGACGCACGGCACTTGCGAGGTGGGTGCACCGCGGTGACGGTGCCATCTCACGTCTGTCTTCTGGACGTGTTTTCCTGCGGATACCGTGCACCAGAGAGCCTTGAGATGTACGGGCATATGATCATGCATGGTTTCGTTGGTCGTTCGGTCGTTCGACTGAACCATATTGGATAGGTACAATTCGGCATCAATAAAACTGACATTATGTGACACCGTGAGTACTGTGCCAGCCCAACATCAACGTCAATTGTGAATCGACAGCAAATGGCGTTGAAACGATCCCAAACGAGACGATCTTTGACATCGTTGTGGTTGGAGTTTTCGCTATACACGGGTCGGAAGTTGATGGAAGAGTGGACTGAGCTCCAACGAAAACATTGATATGCACGTTCGACTGAATGGACTCTGTGAGTCTCGTCGACGAGGATGTCCTGAGTTGTACTGTATTGTCGATGGAGGTCCAGGATTTATCGCCTCCGAGATCTCGGGAAGTACCGGGAAACCGCCGGCGTTACCAAATATGGACCCGAGGGGATCTGCAGCCGACAGTACTGTGCTCAGCTTGCGACGACCACCAAGGGCGATGGACGCGCTCCTACGCCAATGTTTTTCTTGTTGTATACGCGCCAGATCGCGTGGTTCAGTGAGTACAATTGTCTGTTGGTCGTTTACAATGTTCAAATATCCGTGAAAGCAGGCCGAACCAGATGAGACCAGTCGCCTCATTGACCCTCCTCGAGATGTAGTACTCCCGTAAGTTCACATGGTTCAAAGCCAAACGGCCATATGCATCGGCTGAACTACTTTCCTTGCAGTCCTGGGCCGACGTACGTGGTCGACCATCAGAAAATGAAGGAGAGAATTGGTGCAATTGTCGATTCGAAGAAGAGGTGCGTGTCTTTGGACTCTTCAGATACCGGGCTGCTCTGATAGCAGCGTATCACGTAGGATGATGGTCAATGTGAATGCGCAACTACCATTCAACCTCCAGAACAAGGCTCTGCATCTGAAGTTTGACCCTTCGACTTCCCGGTCCGCATGGAGTCTCTCAATCAGTCCGTCCGCCGCGCATCCTGACTTTGTCTCGTTTGTTTCGGACAGCCGACACTCAGACACCTCAAGCGGAGCTGCTGGCTCACGCCTCCCCTCGTACTCACCAACCCGGAGTCGCGACCTGTCGCCTTCGGTCCAAACCAGTCGGTCGACCACTTCGCTGCATGCCGGGGACGCGTCATACACCTCACCAGGCATATATTCTGAGGGTGGCTCTAGGCAGCCAGTGTTCAACGCAAGACTCATTCCGGCGATTGGTGGCTTTAGGGTCGGTGGAAGCAGGGGCAGGAGTACGACGCGTGGCCGATTGGGTCGGTTCGGGGAGGAGAGGGGCAGGTCTACTCCGGATTCACAGCAGCGGGCAGACGAAAGCGAGTCAAGAGACGAGGATGCAGCCGATGGTGTTATAGGTGCTGGTGAATCAGTATTCGCGGACAGCGACATGACACGCACACCTACCATCCACAGTCCAAGTACCATCCGCCAGATGGACGACTTTGGCTCCGACGACGGAACACCGCACACCGCAGAGTTTAAGATACACGACGTTGGGAGCATCTCTCGCAGCTGGGGAGACTGAGTGGTTCTCCCGGTATATATGAGGTCCAAGTATCCGGCATATTTCTCATCATGTTATACTTACAGTACTACATCCTCCGCGCACGCACTCGGTCATCCTTTCCCTGTCATTCTTCGTTTTGGTTACGTATCGCTCAGAGATCTACTTCGTACGGCTATGTACTCATGATCACACATTTTCTTCACTACCACGCTTCGGACGCTATGTGACTGTCATCGTCATTTGTGCCATCGGGCGTTTTTTCGCATGGTTCTGCCCATTTCATTTCAATGTCGGTTGGGCTCAGGATTCTTTGTAGCGTATTAGCAGATCCCCACTCAATACGAGGTTGCAACGCTTGTTTGTATGTGGTTGTCGACCGACGTTGCGAAGATTCGAACACACTGTCATTGAAATTTGGCGGTCCGATTCGAAAGTGCGATTTTTGATTTCCAGTCGGAGCGCCCACCGGTAGCGACTGCAGCTTGTTGACCCAAAACCACAACGCGGCCAACTGTAATACCCTTCTTCTTTCGACAAAATTTGCGATCTCAACTCGATGGTGTCTCCCTCCAAAAAACTGCAGGCCAGCGCGCCGTTCATGGTGCCCGAAACGAACGTCAATTTCCCGCTCGTGGTCGTGCAGCCGTCCGGATGGGAGACGCAGGCGCCGGGAATGGACGAAGACGAACAGGACGAAGCGCGAACATACGATAATAACGTGGCCAGAGCGGTCAACCACGTCCCGCCTCCTCCTCAACAGGTGCGTATTTGCGCGTTCGAATTTGTGTATTCGCATTCGTGTTGTATGCTGCTGGAGGGCCCGGTCGTTGTTTGTTGTCGTCTCACTTTTTAAACTTTTTGCTTCAACGTTGATCGCACGAAACGCCGAGCTGACTTCGTTCACATTTTCATTCTAATCCACCTTAAAGCCACCTTCCAACCCCACGAACACACAGTCTGCAACTGCATCCTCAAGCGTGAATCCTCCAGCAAACTCGAGACAGATGGCCACCCCCCTCACGACCGGAGCAAAGCACCCATCCCTGACTAAGGGGCCGTGGACCACAGGACCTGTCCAGGGAGAAATTTACACCAGACCTGCTGGCAACTATTACAGGAACGCCAACGGACTTCCGAACGAGACTATAACCCCCAACCGTGACAACGACTCGATCGCCAGCAGCAGGGCGTCGCCCGCGCAGCCCCCTCCCCGACGAGCTGTGGCGGCGCCCCCTTCTGCCGCGCCTGTGGCAAAGGCAACAGAGGTCCGTGGAGAGAAGCGGCGTTTGGATGACGAGGAGCATGAAGATGAAGAAGCTGCAGAGGTCGAGAAGGCGATGGGGAATATGGATGGCGACGGCGAACATCCGCCCGAGTCCAACATTCGCAGCACCAGAAATATCGGTAACACCAACGGGAACGGTGCAGGTGCGAGTGCGAGTGCCAGCGGCGCGGAGCGTAGACCGGTGAAGAAGACGAAGGTCGAAGAGTCGTCGAGTGAGGAAGACGAGTTGGACAACCCGTCGAATAGTACTACGAGGCACTCTCCGAGGAAGGCTCCTTCCTCCACGGCCAAGAAAATTCCTCCACCGTCACTGCCTGGCCGGAGAAAGTCGAGGCCTGTTCCGGGAGAGTTTGTAGGGTCAGGTCGTCTTGTTCCGATCAAGGACAGACCGTTTGGTGAACCTGTGAGTATTCTTTGGCCAATATATTATATTCGCTTCTTCAATTGATTCATTTATTTTTACAGACTTGCCACCGTTGTCGCAATATGAAGAACCAACCGGCCTGTATCCTACACTCCGGCGAGAGCCGCTGTGACAAGTGTATTGTTGATGCTCAAGGTTGCTGGTGGCGTAAGGGGACGGGAGTTTACCAGTCTATTGCCGGCACCTCCCCACAGAAGAAGCTGGTAGATCCCAGGGACCATGCGGACTTGAAGAAAGCGGTCAGAGAAATCAAGAAGAAGCCAATCGAAAAGCCGTCGGAGAAAGGGAAGAAGGTCATAGCCAACGCGAGGGCGGAGAGCGACGATGAAGAGGAGAAGGATAGCAAGCCGCTGACTAGGAAATCTCTCCGGGTGGCAGTTTCTGCTTCTAAAGCCCCCGATGGTCCTTCAGCGAAGTCATCCGTCGTGAAGAAGAAGGCCCAGACCAGTGCGCGATCGGCAGGGAATAAATCCTCCGCAAGCAAGGACGCCTCCAAGGCCAAACGGACCAGCGGACGCAATAGCAAACGTACTCGACGACCGGGGAAGAAGAGTGTTAGCGAAAGTGAGAGTGAGAGCAGCGACGAGTCGGATTCCGAGAGCGACGAGGAAGGATCGTCCATGTCCTCCGCCAGCGATGAGGCCGAGGCACGGCCTGCCCCTCCCCCTGCCAAGGCCCTCAAAGGCAAGGCCGCGCGCAGGGAGGACCCGGACGTGAACCAGCAGTTGCAGAGATTCGAGAAAGCCGAGGCGAAGCTGCGGGACGAGTTGTGGGCTCTTGCTTGGGAGAAGGAAAGGTTGCTCAAGACCGAGCGGAGACTCCAGGAGGAGTTGGAGGAACTCTTGGTGAAGAAAGTGCAAGTGCGAGCTGGTGGTCAGCAGTAGGTAAGAATATTTGATGTCGCGGGATTCTCAGGATTCTTGTTCTGCGATAATGTGTCGATCGTCTGTAAACTGTCTTATGGTGTATGTTATGTACCTATGCTTCTTCTATCTTACCCTTTTATGTTTCGATGTTCGATAGCTTTGGCCTTTGGGAGGTGCTGTTCGAGTAATACAAGTGTCCTTCTGAAGTATATCATGTCGATGTACTAGCAACTACAGGCTCTCCACTATCACATACGTCTTGCAGCAACAACCTGACCGCCTCTTCGCTCCCAATGTCACCCCTCAATCCCGTCCCCAGCTCCCGCATAATAGTCATCTTGAACTCGATGTATTCATCCACGACGCGGTCCTGTACATGCCGCAACAGCACGCTAACGGTCCGATCGTCTTCCAGATACAATCGTAGACGCGCCACGTTGACATGCAGATCGCGGTGACAGGACTCTTGGAAGGCGGTCAGCACGCTGGTGATCGCTTCTTGTGTGGCCCAAGGTTGCCCATTCAGTGACTGCTTCTGAGCGCCTGGTGTAGCCTTGAACGACGCGACACCCTGTAGCCATGCTTGCAAAGGCTTGCAAACGGGCTCCGCGGCAGATGCAATCACGTCTTCACAAGCACGTTTAAGTTCATGATCGATGCCCTGTGCAGATGATATTAGGATGCTTAGTAATTGGTGCAGACTATTAGAGTGGAACATGCATGTTTAACATCAGTCAGGTTTTCCTCTCTCGGCATACCGAGCGACGCGAATAGTGCATTCGGTAGTAAAGATGTAGTCTTCCCAAGCATGGAGGCAAGGGTATCTACTGCCTAGTCAGTAAAAATTCCCTCTATGAGATATGAAGACAAACCTGTCACGCCCGATAAATCAACTTTTCGCTCGGCATCTTTCGTGGAAAAGTCCAGATTGGATGTCATCTCCTTGAGGATAAGAAGATGTCGCACAAGGAACAACTGTGCATCGAAAGGAGAGGACTTGTTGGACGATCGTATGTTGTCCGCGGCACTTACAAGAGACTGCCGGCAGAGATTGACAGCTTCTTGGGCAATGTCTTCAAAAATCGCAGGCTGTGGAGAGAGTTACAACTTGATATAACGGGAATAGATTTGACAGGCGTACCTTAACGAAGTCATGGAGCTGCGATAACACCCAAACAGTTCTACGAAGGGTAGGGTACCATGTATCCTGCTTATCCAGCGACTTGAACCGGAATATCTGGCTGACACTCTCCTTCTCTCGGATCTCAGTCCCAGAAACAGGTTTCCGTGCAGCTTTGGACGGATATTAACACACGACAAGACATCCGAAACATTCGCTGTCAACTCACCGACGAGCTTCTCCGGGTACGCCAAATCCTCGGGCTTCGGGACATAATACCTGATCTCCGACTGTATTACGGATTGCGCTTTGAAGAAGAGTTTCGTCTGAGCATCCTGCAGCACCATCTGTAGCAAGTGGCTGATATGCAGTGTCTTCAGGCCCTTCTTCTTCGGCTTCTCCAGATGCACGGTAAGCTCGTCTTCGTCTTCGTCTTCCTCGAGGTCAGCTACGGGGACGTCGAGAACCATGAGTGCCTGGAGAACCGTGCATACCTCGCACAGAGCCGTGAGCCGTGGCTCATGGAGGATACGAGGACGCAGGTCGTCGTAGAGATAGTCGCATAGGTTCTCGAGGTACTGGTAAAGCAACTCCTCGCCAGAGTTAAAGAAAGCCCTGAACAGATCGAACTCATCCGTGCACAATTGCTTGAGGTAACTGCAGCCGGCTCGTGTGAGCTCTACGAGTTCCGTCCGAGTAGGGTCCAGCCCCCTGATCTCCTCCGTAAGCCGACCGACCAGCAGGCTCTTGCGCGCAATAAAATACGCGGTGTGACATTCAGTAAGAAGGGAGGATAGTTCCTCGGGATGTACGGCGGCCCGTCGTTCCAGTTCACCGAGAAGAGGGGCCAGCTGACCAGAAACGGTCATAAAACGGGTGTAGAGTAGATGCGTTTGCGCGGTTGAAGATATATCCTAGAAACACAGTCACACGGCAATCCAAGGAGACACCAGACAGGGTACTCACTCTTTCCGAGAGCCGTCTCGAGATATCGGCAGCGAGGGCCCGCAGAGACCCGACGAAGTACATCTTGATCAAAGTCATGGCTCTGGTCATACATTGCTGGAATCGAAGAAGGTATATTTCGGCTTCCCGGTAGTGTCGCTACAGTAGGGGTCAGTTAGATACATCAGAGAAGGCTAAGAATCACTTACATGAGCTTTCAAATAATCAATGCAGATGTCTACGCGCTCCACCATGTATAGGAAGTCCGTCTGCAGGACGAGGGACTCGCCTGGGTGATTGAGCATACGGGTAGCCTGCTCCAGTTCTTGGAAGTACTCCAAACGTTCACCGATAGCCTCTGTCATATTGAGAAGGTTGTCCTGTAGTGTAGAAGATCAAACGGTCAACGATACAAACAAGAGCTCGGCACGGAAGAATCACTCACCCGTTCTTCCAATAGCTGCTCACAAGCCTCCTTCAAGTTCTTTCCCCCATCTTCAACACTCCGCCACCCCTGTAGCATTCCATCGACCTCTGTATCAACTTCATTGATCCTTCTCAACAGCGTCTCGCATGTCTCGAGGTGTTCAGCGACGCTAGAGAGATGCGCTCGGAAATGCGCTTCTTGGCTATGCGCCACGGAGCGGTCTATCAACGCGAACCAGTCGTAAAACTGCTGCGGTGTCTGTATCGGGTGCTTTGGATGCAGCGCATGGAGTGTCGGCGCACGGGAATTGTTGATATGCGGCGAGTTGAATGGGTTCGGCGTCGAGGGCCGTGAGCTTGAGCTTGCTACTAGCCCTGGGTGTAGTTTGTTACGGAGCGCAGGGGAGGAGGGTCGTGAAGGAATGTTTGGATCATCTCCACTGAACTTGACGTCGCGAATGAGTACGTCTTGTCCATGAATATTGTCTATATGTGCGCACCTTCTGCGGGAGGGGAGTGTGCTCGCTGGCTTTCTTTACGACGTGCACGCTCTTGGTCTCAACGTCTCCTAGCGGCGTTTTCGCCTCCCATTCCTCCACTGAGATAACGGATTTTGCATGCGGTATGAGGTTGGCCGCTGGTGCTCGTCGTGAACTGGATGCCATGGACGTGATTGTGCAAGTTCAAATTTCAAACGGAACAGACGACTTGGATCAAACTTGGATAGCGCAGAAAAGCGCGGACGGTCCGGACACTGCGGTAGCGTACTGGTTGAAATAACGAGACTGCGTCGACTTGCATTTCAACTAATACTCCTACGCACGCTGTACATTACATCAAGTCGGACGACAGTAAACAAAGCAGCAAAACATTATGTGCCATTCTAGAAATACAGTAGAGACCGTTGAGAAAGAAAATTGGGGTGGCAGGCGTCACATTAACCACACCACATAGAAACATATCTATATACCATCGGAGACTTGCCAGCCACCGATGGGAGCGTGGTAGTGCCATGTCGTCTCATCCTCTCTACAAAAAAGTTGAACGTCAGCACGCTGGTATCTAGAGCGAGGGTAATGGGACTGACCTATGGGAGAGTTGGACCTTGAACTTGCGACGAGGCCCCTGAAAGTCAGGGCAGTACCGCGCCATCGACTCTCTATACTCGTCAGGAAGGGGCTCGTGACACTCGCAATCCGTGACAGTGAGTCTCTGTATGATAGCCGGAGGCTGGTAGCAGTTGCGCTTCATGGCCCTCTCTTTCCGGTCACGAATGCACGCCCGCAATTCGTGAGCGTGGTAACCACCGTGCACCTCGATCGTGAGGTCAACAAGCTGGGGGCAATGCCACTGCTCAGAAACATCCCAGACCCGCTCGAGGGCGGGAACGAAGATGTCGGTGTCATGAATCGAACGGTGACGCCTGCGACAGGTACACTTGTTGATACGGAGGATGGACATCGTCTTCACCCATGAAAGGTGCGCGAGAGACTCCTGGAAGATGGAGTAGCACGAGTCGCTGATATGGAAGGTGTGCATTTGTGGAAATCTCTCCGAATTCAACCCCGCGACGGCAATAACGGTGTCCCTAGAGTAATTCGCGTGCTTCAAGGCAACGGTGGTGAGACTGGGTGCAAAGATCCATTTGAGGAAGAACTCCATGAAGGAACCCGACATGCGTTGGAAGGTGAGGGACTCCAATGACAGCTTTGCGAGTCCCTCCGCATCCTCTTGAAGGAGACCCTCGATTTCGTCGGCGGGATCATTCTCGAGCAAGCCGTCCAACTCAAGATGTTTGAGCACGGGCAACAATTGCAAGTTCTTTAGGAGAGGGATAGGATTGTGTCGCTCCTGCATGAGAAGGCTGTATTCCGTCAGAGTCAGAGACTCGAGGCCTTGCAAGGTTTCCAAAGCCAAGAGGTCAACGGTAAAGAAGTGAGTGACGGAGAGGGTGAGGTGTGTCAGGAGGGGAGTAGACATGAGTCTTCCAGGCGGGGGTGGAGGGTCAACCAGCCGTTCACCGGTCCACCACTGACATGTGGCGACGTTGAAGGGATCTCCGCACCTCAACGACAAGGTCTTCAATCCGGGGAGTGGCCCTAACTTGGTGACATGGCCAGCGAGCCATGCGCCAGTGAAAGAATCGTTGACGGTGATCTGCAGGGTCTTTACACGGTGGAGGGATGGTTTGAGAAGGCGGAAAAATTTGTAGAGACGAGTCATTTCGTCTACGGATCGGCGATCACGGTCTCTGTCCTGCAATGGTTCTACAATAACTCGGAGACGTTGGTGGTCGCCTGACCGGCGCAAAGCGTGCTTCGCTAGCTTCAACCCCGACCTGTTCGACTTGAAAGCCCCGCTTCTGATTCGTCTCGGGGACATGACCTCAAGGTCGATCGGTTTGTGGAGACTGAAAACGATATTGGTCCAGAGGATAGGGGCAGCGTTCACGATATCGCGCCATTTCCTACAGACATGGGAAAGGGTATATGGGAGTAGACAAAGTTCTTCAGGCGACGACGCGCAATCCGCGATGGCGAGTTCGAATATAATGAGGAGGAGCTCTGCCGCAAGTAATTCTTTGCCCATAAACTTTGGGCGGCGAGGAACGTGGATGTGTGTAGTCTTCTGTCGCTTGGACTGGTGAGACTGCCAGTGTTCGTAGCATTAGCGAGTCTCCAATAGCGATCACAACCCAATCGCAACCAACGAACGTACCATGGCGCAGATGAAAACACGTGAGAAGGATTGATGAGTAGTTGATGACACGAAATTAGCGTGTTTGTGGTGAGAGTTCGGGACTGGCACTGTTTGTTCAAGAGCAGATGTTATGGCTCTGGTCAGGACAAAACACGGGCGGCAACCGCACTATGCGTTGGCCCATTGTTCTTGCCGACGGCTAAGATCTAGGCGCCCGTGTTCGTTTTATGGTCGTCTAGATCGCCTCGCTGGGGCCATTTGGATCACTGGCTCAGGCTTGCATTGTGTATGTACGCTTTCTCAGCTTTGCTATACTCAGCTCAACAAGATCTTCTGGGAAAAAGGATTGTACTCACCTTACAGGTGGTGGTTTGCAATTCCTTGCTACCAAGAACTCGAAGGTCACGGTGCTCTAAACTCTGTGAGCATGCATTCAAGAATCGTAAAGAAGTCCATGTGTATATTACAGCTGCCTCATGTGAGCCGAATGATGAAGAAGGTGAGGAAGAATCCAATGATTGCTATTGCGATGCTCAAAATCGTGATCCACGTTGTCCCCCAGCTCTTGGAATGATGGTCTCGGAGCCGTATACGCTCTTTGGTCATGACGTCGTAGTTGCGTTCTATCTTCTCCTGGGACTCAAGCACGACAGCTTTGTCCTTCTCGAGAGTGTTGGAGAAATGAAGCGCATTGCGCTTGAGCTGCGTAGCCATCTGTGCCAGTTGCTCCGACAACTCTTCTTGGATGGCCCTTGAGTTCTGCAGAATTGCTCCAGTCGACGCTGGTGCGAGTGGACCCAACGATGTACGTGATGTTGGCAGATTTGTCGTGTTACCGTCTGACCATTCTCCAGCCGCAGTGCTGGGTATCGTGTCGGACGGCGACAGAAGTAAATCTTGCGCGGACAGAGCGGCGCTGGGTCCACCAGGACTTAGCGGCACTTCAGCATCGGCGGTGTCCACATCTATCGGGGGCAGCGATGCCTTCGGCGTAGGCGGTTCTGGGATTGGCAAAGTGGGCAACAGTGGCTCCGGGCGACTGCGCTTCAGAGTGACACGCTGGAAAGAGGAGGCTTCAGTGAGGAGGACCGAACACATGTTATGTTCTGGGGCTACCTTGTCAACCTCTAAGAGGGCACTTTCGAGTCTATCAAGCGAATCACGGATGACCTGGTAACGGCCGGCGGAGGTTCTACGTTGCTTCAGGTTCAGCGTTCCACGAGTCGGAGTGAACAAAGACGTACGATGGGTCGCCCAAGTTGGCATTCGATTCGACACTTCTGAGCATTTTCCGAGCGTATTTCACTTTCTGCACACCAGATATGTTATGCTTTCGACGAGATGCGGGGGTCGATACTTACATGGAGAGTCCCCTGGACCTTGATCCATGCCTGCTTAGTTGGTTCGTGTGTGTCATTGCACAACTGCTGCCACTCTTCGCCGGTCACTGTCCTTTCGAGCGATTTGACGAGTCGGCCGAGGTTGACTCTGTCGTGGATTATCTGTTCTTGTGTCTGCAGAGGCATCGTCGTTGGATAAATAATTCTTGGAGGAGAAGAGGCTGCGTCAAGGCTGCGTGTTCGTTTTCTTCGTGCAAGGGGGCGAAGACGCGCGTCAACGCAGTTCCTGCTTTCAACGTCTTTCCTTCACTGATTCGAGTCCACGGCCGTCCAGAGCCACCCCCAAAGCTCTTTCAACCTCTCAATGCTGAATTTTTAAATTTGTATCCTTATCAACACAAGCCAAACTGTCTTTCTATCGTGTATCATCTACATGCCCAGAGGCAAGCATAATCAAGGTCCCCGCGGTGGTGGAAGCGGCCCAGACCGGGGTGGTTCCAACGGTCGAGGAAGAGGTCGGGGTAGAGGCAGAGGCAGATGCTTCACACCGAACGATGAAGGAGGTCGAGGCAGAGGCAGAGGTGGATACATTCCAATGGATGCCATAGACCAGCCAATCCAAATGTGGAACGAGGGTATGCTCGACTGAAATCATCAGTTGCTCTTTTTCTAATGCAATACACATGTCGGATCTTTCGATTCATAGGAACACCATATGGAACGCCAGACAGGTTCAACAGTCCTAGAGGTCGAGGCGGCGGATACGCTAGTCCTCGTTCAGGCTTCTCGACTCCGGGTCGAGGAACGTATACGCCTCGCGGTCGAGGTAGAGGAGGCTCTCAATATCCAGCGCAGGAGGACGGCATGGGAAGGGGGATGTCATCGTTCTCTCCTCGTGGACAGCGTGGAGGTCGCGGCGGGAAAGACTTCGGTTCGAAGTTTCGTGGAGGTGCACCCTTGTCCAAGATGCTGGATAGGCCCTTCTTGCGACCAATCAAGTTCGTGCGGGGCGTTCACACCGCGACATTATTCAAGGATGAAGAGGAGCTACTAAAGCCGATCCAGGAGCTCACCAGTGAGTTTCATGTCGCAGCAGGATCCGCAGTCAATAAATCTATTATACAGCCGACAACATATCCAGCCATGTCCCTACCGCGGACAAGATCGCACATATTTTCAGTGGGGACGCTGAGCGAGAAGCGGAGGAGGACGATGCTTCTGGAGAGGAAGGGCTGGAGGAGATTGATTTCTCCGAAGTTGGTCGCATACAAGCGGAAGTAGATGCGGTCTCCGCAACAAGGCCGGAAGGACAGAGCTCTTGTGCTCAAGCACACCCAGGAGAAGAACACTTCACAGGGTTCTATGTGGACACCAAGCCAGCGCAATCCTCGATGCGCTCGGCATCTATTGCCGTAGAGCATATGAAGGGTATTATTGGTGACCAAGATGACGAAGAAGTCATTGTATATGTCGCGCCTCACCCGAGAGCTGGCCCTGTTACTCCTCCTGCACAATACACCTCAAACGACTTCACCTCAAACGTCTCAATCCTGACGGGTTTGGTACATTCCTCCCTGACCGTCGCAGAGTACACCGTGCCTGCATCAGAGCCGATCCTTGTCTCCAATCCCAGCGAAGATTCCCCACCTACCACCACCGCTATCGACTCCACATCGACGACAAGCATCTCAGAACACATAGATGAAGAGCAGACGGCTGAAGATGAAAACGATCCGTTCACTGCTACAGACGCAGTACTAGACGGTCCTTCCGGTTACTTGTATGATATAGACGACATCGAATACCCTGATCCTGAATCTCTTCCTCCACCACCTGCTGCGTTTATGTCCGACAAACCGATAATCATCAAGTCCGCTAGTCCTGTGTTACCTGAACCAGAACTCTCTGCTCAGAGTCCGGAAAGTGCTCCTGTAGCAGGCCTATCTCACGATGGCACACCGCACACATCATCAGCTGCGGAAGTTGCAGAAGAGATCGCAGCTCCGGCACCTCCTACTTTCGAGTCAATATCCTTCTCCTTCGCTGATTCTCCCACCAAGAAGCAACTCCGGCGTATTCATCCCGCCAGCAGCCCTCGCTCGCTCATTCCCAAACGGCGCGGCGCACCTCGTCGGAAGTCTCTGCGACACTTCTCCACGTTCGGCGCCATGGTGTCTGAGCAGCATCTACGGGACGAGGTCAGCGGGCGGGAGATCGACCCAAGAAGGGCGGAACAAAGGAGAGGGGATTCAGATGTGTATTGGGGAGATGATTCGGACGAAGACGACGTTGCTTTGCCTCGGGCGAATGCAGATGTTGACCAGATCTCGGACGGGATGGGAGGAATGGATTTGGATGGCGACTTGGACGTCAACGCAATGCGAAGCTTCGTTATGAGTATGGGCGCGCAGGGATCTTCACACGTGACGATGGATGATCTTGCGGACATGGAGAGGATGAAGATGGAGGATGAAGAGGATGGTGATTCTGAAGACGAGGAAGGGTTGGAAGATGCTAGCGAAAGTGAGGGAGAAGACGAAGAGGTGGAGACCGTGGTACGGTTGGAGGAACAGGTCCTTACCGGAGAGGGTGCCGCTGCGGATATGGGTGTCGACGGAGACGATGATGAATACGAAACTTCGGATGATGAAGACGAAGGGGACAGCCCACGACGCAACTTCGCGGCGCGCTTGGAGAAGTTGCGATCTAAGGTGAAGGGCAAGCAGAAAGCAAAGACGGCTGAGAATGACGAAGAAGCTGAAGACTTCGACATGGAATTGGAGACATCGTGGGCAGACAATGATGAGGCGTATCTTGCACATATTCAGGTAAGTTTGTCGCCATCGCATGCCTTCATATTTATTGATCAAGCGTTGCATACAGGATATGTTGGATGCGAATCAAGAAGTGCTGTCTGGCAAGAACCGAAAGAAGCGCAGTCAACTTTTCCGAGCTATTCAGGATGGCGACATAGACTTTGACGAATACGAGGAGATGATGGGCAAGCCAGCCAGTACGTCGTGTCCTTCATTACAAGTCTCTTGCTATGACTCAGCAATCTTGCCGTTTCCAGAGCGCAAGAAGGATAAGAATATGCCTCCGGAATTGAAGGCACAATGGGAGAAGGATCGGGAGAAGAAAGCTGAGAACAAACGCAAACGCGATCAGGCACGATTGGAAGCCGCTGCAGACCCTCTTACGAAGAAGAAGGGAGGGAAGAAGGGCATGAAGGATATGCTCAGAGTCTCAAGACTGGACGACACCATTGAGCTTCCGCACAGAATTGTGAACGTCGTGACTCTGGAGAAGGAGATCCGACGATTTCTGGAAAATATTGGAGGACCAGCATCGATGGCGTTACCTCCGGCTGACAAGGCGACCCGCAAGAACATCCACGAGCTTGCGAATGCTTTCAACTTGAACAGTGTCAGCAAAGGCAAAGGCTCCACGCGTTATACGACGCTCGTCAAGACGACCAAGAGTGGGATGAAAGTCAACGAGAAGAAGGTTGGGCAGATCTTGAGAACGGTCGATAGGAACTGGATCGGGCCAGATCGCAGAGGAGGTGGGAGCTATGCCACTTCGCTCGCACAGCATCGCGAAGGAGAGGAGGTCGGAAAGGTGCGCAATTTCTTCCACATCGTAATACTTTCATGCTTGCTAACGCTCTGCTGCTTTGGCCAGGCTGCACCCAAGATTGGAGAGTCGAACATAGGGTTCAAGATGTTAGCCGCTATGGGGTGGACAGAAGGGAACCAAATCGGTCTCTCTGGCGGTTTGAACGTACCGCTTGTAGCGGTGATGAAGAAGACGAAACTGGGATTAGGTGCGACATTGTAACTTCTTGTATAGTGCGGGTATGTTGCGCGTTGGTATAGATTGCATTGTCTTGTACGCTCGTGAGACCCTCGTGGATGCCAAGCGTACGGCTGTCAATGCTTCAAGACGCAAGACCATCGCAGATACAATGCTGCGCGGGCGTCATGCTTTGTCTCGTCAAAGTCGCACAATCATGTCGTGTTGTAGTATCAGTAGGTCCATGCATTTCTTGTCGTTGTACTATTTCTGCGTTGCTACTGTATGCTTCCCCATAGCGACAACTGCCTTGTATACCAGTACAGGGCCCGAGATCAATGCTTTGACCTTTGAGATGAGCGTCCGCGGTCCACGACGTTCATAAAAGGAGTGCAGCCCAAACAATAAGATCTCACCAATCCGAACAGGACTTCCACAATACGGTATGTAGCTGACCATCTCATTCTCCTGCATAAGATCTGATTGCAACTTTCAATGAGCAGATGAGCAGAAGGCCCAAATTGGACGACGAAAAGCAGAGGAAACGATTCCGTGCTACCAACACGTATGGATATGGGGGAGTCAAATTGCGCATAGACAAAGAGACTGCTCGAGCTCTCACTCGTGGAGGAGGATCATGCCTTCCGGTCAACTGGCAGAGGGACACGACGAGGAAAGTGACCGACGATATTCTTCACTCGGTCTTCAAGCTTGTCCATAACGGCGATCCCAACGCATTGCTCATACTCTCCCATGTCTGCTCTCGTTGGCGGGCTCTCCTTGAGTCTCACTGGACTCATACCACCTTCTATCTGGCTAGGGGTAACCGAAAGAAGAGGGTTACCGGCCTATTCCAAGCGGGACACCAGATAGCATTTGGACACGAGATGGCTCCGGATCGTCCATACAACACAACACCACCTCCCTCGCCGAAAATGAGCGCCACCATCGATGGTGATTGGGGGAAGGAGGCATTTCCCCAGGATGTGACGAACATGCGAATGCAGGATGTGATGTCAGGACTTTTGCCATGTATCCATGGCATGCGAAAGCTCGTCGTGAAGTCTGGCAACTTGGATAGCATCAATTCCGTCTTTACTGCATGGCGCCCCCAAGGTCACGGAGAACGCTATAGCTATGTTTCCAAGCTGCGGCAACTCGTACTTTATGTGCGCGACTGGAGGCTTACATCGAAGGTCGCTTTCTTTGCAAACAGCATCGTGTGGCCCGACGTCACTTCGCTCACCGTACCCGCCTTGGGCATCGGTCGAGGCTTACTCGGCCTGGACTTGCCCATAATAGTTCCATCGCTGCAACGCTTGACTATCACCGATTTCAACGAACGAGTGCGGGGCATAATGTTCCCGACAGAACTCGCTGTGACACTCTCGCTCAGCAAGAACCTCACGTACCTCACATTGGACCGTATCGGCCTCGACGAATGGTTCACTCCCGATCCAAAAACAGCACGTTGGACCCCTGGCACGGGGCCCGACACTTCGAACACGGACATTGGCATGCTCCAGCTTCAAGAGCTGCACTTCAGCAGGATGATACCCGGGTTCATCTACGAATTCCTCGGGTGTCTGTACGTTCCTAAGCTCAAGGCGATCACTTTCGAGGGTGTGCCGGACGATGTCGCCTGTTCAACCCAGATATTCCGGAACCTCGAGCGCCAAAAGGTTAGGCGGTACCCTCTGCTCGACACAATCCGGTTCATCGATTTTCACCCAAGCATGTTCTGCAAGGTCGCGCGGTACATGACGTTCGTGCGGAAGCTCATGCTCTGCGCTCCGCTGGGCTCATCTCGGACTGAGCATCGGAACTGGGTCAACTGGGTATACGAGCGCATGCAGACGCGGGATACCCAAGGCAACTACCCTCTCCCGAACATGGAGGCTCTCCATGTCGAATCGGTGTCGACTGTCAGCGTTCGCGTGCTCTACAATGCGCTCGTGTGGCGCGCAGATCAGAAGGACTACATTGTCCCATTGCAGCACCTTACCTTTGGCGGCATGTCGCACAGAGTCGGTGACCGGTTTCATAGTACCTACAACGGATACTTCAGGCTTGTCGCGTGGAATGTCCACATCATGACCTCCAAGTTTTCCCTCCCAACGAGAGTGCCACACTTTGGTGGTCCGGGGTCTGGATCTCGTTATGCGTTCCCTGCGACGTACAATCCGCCCAACAAATTTACCAAGCTGGCAGATTACAATTGAGATGATTGTGCTTGATATAATCTACCATATTGTACGACTTCTGCTCTTGTTCCGTGGACATTTCTGCACCCTCTCTCTTTGCGTCTTCTTCCCGGCGAGTCAGCCGTGGCCCTCATGATCATAAGTAACCTATGCTTCCTTCCTTGATTCCTTCAAATAGGCGGACACTTTTACGACCCTGCCTACTGTCTCTTCCTCTGTATTACATCTCACTCTCTCCACTATGACACCACCGCACTCTCGTCCCCGCGGATACTTGCCGCTGTATTCTACTTACCCTATCTATTTTGCACAATGTTTGCATACAAGATACCGTTTTGTATCACTGAAATAGTAAACAAATGCATCAGACTTTCAAATGCGCCATCTCAGATCTCTGTACGCTCCTTCGAACTGTAACGATATCTTGAGTGAGTTACTAGAAATGGAACTTGAATGCGCGACGCTAGCGGCGCCAACCGCTTTTCTTTCTTTGCCGCGCCACTCCAGCCTTCACTATGTATCCTTTTGAACAAGCCTACCTTGACATGGCGGTACGTTTTTAAGGGGGCACCGTCCCTGAGGAGTCCCCTTGTCTCGGACAAGGCCCGAGGAGTAGCAAGAACTGAACAAGAACGTCGGAACGCGAGCTGGCACGAGCAGGGCATGAGCTTGCCAAGTTACCGTTGAACTTGGAACGAGGTCCACGCGATACGCTAGGCCTCTCGCCAAGACGACTATGAGTGGGGATATATGTCAGCGAGAAGAAGGTGGGGCGGCGTTTGAAATCTGTCTGTAGGGAGGATCATCAAGCTGAAACTTGAACAGACCACAATATCGGTGAAAGTGAGACGAATCATGCGAGTTGGATCGGGCCACTGGCAGAGCGCAGGAGATATATATCACTTTGCTTGCAATCACCACGAAGGAGAAGAGGCTAGAAAGGTCAGTGCTTTTTTTACACCATACATGTTCACCCCTTGCTAACGGTCTTTTGCTCAAATCATGCCGGCGCCGCGCCCAACATTGGAAAGCCGAACATAGGGCTCAAGATGCCAGCCGCTATGGGGTGCACAGAAGGGGACCAGATTGATTCCAGGTGGTTTGGGCGTACCGCTTGTAGTGGTCGTTAAGAAGACAACATTGGAAAAAATAAGGTGCGACATTGTAATTTGTGTAGCATAACGTGCTTGCGAGTTTCGTTACGCGTTGCTATAGACTGCATTGCCTTGTACGATCCCTGTCGTGCGACAACTATGGATGTCAAGCTTATGACTTTCGATGCTTCAAGATCTAGGCTACCACAGATACAATGCTGCGTAGGCGCCCTGCTTTGTCCTTGAGTCGAAGTCGCACGATCCTGCCGCGTTGTAGTAGGCCCGTGCTGCTCTTGTCGTTGTACTGACCCTTCGCGTTGCTACTATGTTTGCACATTGCGACCGGTGCCATGTATACCGACACATGGCCTGAGATCAATACTTTGACCTTCAGTATGAGCGTTTGCGACCCATACCGTTCATAAAAGCAGCGAACCCCAAACAATAGAACCTCCTCAACCCGAACAATACTTCAACCATACGGTATGCGGCCTGTCATCTCATCCTTCAGTCTGAATCTAATCGCGATTATTCATGCAGAATCCGAGTCATGTCTCATTGGGATTATCAATGGCAAAACCTACAGCTACCTTCTCATTCCTATCACCCCAACATGCCGCCGAGTCACAACCAGAGCCGGGATATTGCTCCTTATTACACACACCGGGGCAGCGAGCAAAACATTGGAGTACCAGTCCGAATGCAGCGCATTATGGGCAACAACGATGCTCACGGTATCCAAGGTCACGCAGGCGTGGGTCACAGCATACGAAACCATGGCAGGAGACACGAGGCCTCGGATGCGACGAATAAACTACCGGCCTATGTCATGCTCGATATCTTTGAGTTTGTCCACGGTGGTTCTCTGGTCGTCTACTGCAAGATCGCTACTGTCAGTCATCGTTGGCGAGCAATTGCCGAATACGATCGCGGCTTCTGGCGTAAACCTACCGTCTACCTGGATAGGTCTAATGCGAGATACCAAGCACATCTCCTCGACATTTCTTTGCGGAGAGCGTGTGGACAGCAAACGTTGCCGCCACCCACTAGCCTAGGCCTCCACGGGATGAGCAGAGACCCGGACGCTACGATTTCCACGTACGACCAGGTAGATGCCATAGCTCCCAAACCACGGCCACCACCGAAATTGCAGATCAGCATACAGCTCGACAGGCCGTATCAGTCTTTCGAACAGGAAGATCGTATTTCTGGTGGTCCTAACGAAATGTCTCGAATGAAAGTGATTTTGGACATGTCAAATCTGGCGCCCCGGCTTCATCTTGTGGAGGCGCTAGTCGTCAAGACTGCCATGATGTATGCCATGCATGCATTCTTGGCTTGGGGTCCTGCGAAATTCCCCGCCCTGCGAACGATGAAGCTCTTCGTTCGCAATTGCCTAGTCAGCCCACCATTTGGCTGTGGGGGATGTTTATTCACATTTCCAGTTCTCAAGTCCCTCGTAATTTCGGCCCACTCGCTTCTGCTGGACGAGACTATCAATGCCAAGAAATATTTTCCTGGCGCATTTCCTGCTCTCGAGCATCTCACCATCAACGACTATGACGGTGCCATAAGTCGCGGACTGTCCCCTGAGCAGTTCCTCAACGACTTGTCTTGCCTTCCTGGTCTCACACATTTCACTATCGACCGGAGCCATGTGAGCTCTTTCGGGAATGTCCCAATTTTTGCAAATGACAGAATACCCGACTTGAAGCACACCCTCTCGTCCCTGCAGGAGTTGCACTTCAGCAGAATTCCCCCCGAATTCATCCATCGTTTTCTGTTGCATCTGGATGCACCGGCGCTGAAAGCAATCACGTTTGAAGGTGCACCAGACGACATCAACTTTTCACGGGACACTTTCGCGCACCTTCAAAGAGCAGCTTCGTCTCGTTTCGGTCGCCTGGACACCATCCGCTTCATAGACTTCTATCCCAGCATGTTCTGCAAGATTGCGGGATATCTGGACTTCGTGCGGAACCTCATGCTCCGCAATCCCCTAGACCCCACTGATCTCCAGCAACGCGGTCTCAGCAGATGGTCAAATTGGCCATACGAGCGTATGCAGACCGGAGACCTTCCCAAGCTACAGTCTCTTCATCTAGAGGAATCCTCGACTATCCCGAATATGCGAGCTTTATATCGCATGCTTGTGTCTCGCAAGAACGCTCACAAGGCTGTAGCTCCATTACGCCATCTTTCATTCAGCAATCTGGCGCCAGAAATTTGGCGAGCACTGATTGAAGACCATCGGTGCTTTGCGGACATTCTACCCCAAGGCGTTGTGAGGATGGACGCTCCCGCTTTCACTCTTCCTACTAGATACTGGTACTTTGAGGGAGGGGCCTCTCCTACTGATGGAGTCGTCCACCAGTTGCCCGCAACATACCGTACCCCCCGCGTATACGATGCATTGCAGTACTATACCCAGTAAGGTGCGGGAGTTTCGGCTCTAGCATGACCGACGTCTTGGCCTGTACGATTTGCGACTACCTTCATTTTGGCGACAAGTTCTCCATCGATATCTGTTCCAAGCCTTTGTTACGAACTACCAAGCCTCTGCCTGCCCCGCTACAACTCCCTCCCCATCTCCATAGTCGAATGAACCTTCCAGGTTCACACACCTCTCCTCGTATATTTCAACGTTTTATATTGGCGTAAACGATAGCGATGTGTTCTAAGTACAATCATGAAGTTCATCCAAAGCATCCAAGCAATCCAAATCCTATATCAAAGAAACACAAACACACAAAACGAGGAAAAGAAGAAAGAGGTTCACGATCTGAAATCTGAGAGCCTAATATACTAATACAACGAGAGTCCACCAAAAACGAGCACGGTGAGGAGGGCGACCAATGTTTGACGAGGGACGGATTGACGTCACCAGACGAAAGACCAGATGGATCGTCCCTCTCCTTTTTGACGTTTGAACACCAAACTAAGAAAAACCTCCAAGTCTAAGGAAGCACCACGGGAGACGGGGAAACGGAGAACGACGACCCAATCTGAGCTCGCCATCTCATCTCCCATGTCCCATAGAGTCCTCAGACGATCGGGAGTGATGCATGATGCGAACGTCGGAATAAGGAAGGCGGAAGGAGAAAGGGAGGATCGTCGCTGACATCATCACAAAGAGAAAATCATAAACATATCAAGCAAGCAAATGCGAATATGTAAAGAGGGTCGTAGGCATGAACAAGCGTAGAGTCATCGAGGTATAACATAACTCGTGAGGAAATCGAGGAGAAATCATCCATTTCTGGAGTCGTGTGTAAAGGGAATAAGGTCATGAAGAGGATATGAACCAGTCGTGAAGGGTGAATATAGGTCGTGAAGGTGAAGTCGTAGCCGGTACGTGAAGATCATGAAGGATTTTGGTGTTGCTTAGCCCCGGTGGATGGATGTATATGGGACGAGATCAACGGAGGGAGCCCAGCGTCCTTGAGAGCATCGGACCTCCGACGATCCTCGACGATAGTCGCAAACGAGCACAAAGTAGGATTGAAATGGGAATTATATGGTACGAGGGGAGCACTGGATTGGATGGTACGTTATGGTAGGAGGCAGACAGACTTGTATACGCGAGCGATGAGAAACCGATGATGTTGAAACCGATGAGTGACGAGCAAAATGCATATATGAGGTGTGTTGAATGAAATAGAATTCCGGAGATGAACCACGAATGAGGACGATGACAAGCAACCATGAGCGGATGAAGGATGAGAGGGATGAAGCAGGAGACAGATGATGATGACGATGTCCGAGACCCGACGAGACGCAGGCGGATCAATGAGAGGCGCGGTAGGCGCAGGTGGGCGGCGGAAACACAGAGGACGACTGAAACCGCATTCCGAATGGTCTCGGAACTTGTGGTCGTGCTATGTCGCGCGCAGCTGGTACAAAAAGATCACCGCGACGCCATACTGCCCACACTCTCACTCCGTCCCCTACCTCCACCGACATTCAGCCATTTCAGCCACCTGCCCGTCCGCCCCGAGTCTTCCTCGCCATTGTCGTCTTCGCCCTCAGGCACGCCCAGGCCTTCGATCGTCGCGAACGAGACGTAGCCGTCCATCGCGCGACATTGCGCCGCCGCAGTGTGTGCGTTGAACGGTGATGCAGGCGATACGGGAGGCGTCGGCGGAGGTGTCAAAAGGTTGACGGTTTGCTGCTTGGGCTGTGGTGAGGCTGGTTGGCGGGCTGTATGCGTCGAAGATGGAGTTCTTGTTGACGCTGCACTGGGACGCCGCTGATGCGAGATACTCGACCGCTTGTTGGCTATCGCCGTCGCCGCTGCTTGCTCTGAGACGGGAGAGACCGTGTACTGCAATAGGAACAAAGAGACGTCATCAGCATTGTGGTGTCGACGACGAAACACGCCGGACGTAAACTCACCTCGTTGACTCCTTCAAAGAAGAAATCACCCTCCCCACTCAGATTCCTGCTGCTCGCCATCGAATTACTAGTTCCACTCCCACTTCCGCTCCCACTCCCTTCACGGTCCCTACTCCGTGCCCTCCGTTCCTGCTCCTTGGCACCTCTTAACACCCCCTCCAACCGCGCTTTCAACACCGCCTCATGCGGCGTCATGGTGCTGTTCTCTTTCATCATCAACACACTGTCATGCGCCTTGTTGTACTCGGCGCTGGTGCGTTTGGAATGGCTGCCCCGGACCACATTCGGCGCGGACTTGGCCGACCGCTGCAGCGCTGTACGCGGGGAGACAGGTGAACCATACGGGATTTCCGCAGCATGCGCGAGCCCGACTTTCTCCGCGCCCGATGGGTCCGTGTGCGCTCTTGAGCGTGAATATCCGGATGCTTTGTTGTCTGTTCGCACGGCATAGTAATGAGCTTGTGGCGGTTGAGGCTGACCGGTGAGGTGGAGCGACGAAGAAGACGAAGCCGAGGTGGCGCTACGCGTGCGCCACAGCCATTCTTGCTCGTCGACTTCATCCATTTCTTCGTCGTCGTCTGGGTCCAAAGCGTCGTCGACATCCTGTGGTTGGCCCGATCTGAAGTAGTCTGTGCTCCCGAACGAAGCGTCCGTAGCACTTGATGAGCTCGTATTCCGGCGCACGTGTCGCCGCGGCGGCGGGCCAGCTGACGAAGCCGACTTTGGGTTGAGGATGAACGCAGGTGCAAGCGCGGGAGAGGAGAACCCTGCAAGGAGAGGCGGACTTATCAGCGATGCGAGGCTCGCCAGCCTCTCCTGCTCTTCTGCCTTTCGCAGCGTATCTCTCAACAGCTTCTCACTCCTGGACGGTGGGCGAGTCATGGGTGGTCTTGCCAACGGGGATGTAGGTGGTAACGACGGCAACTGTGTGTTGATAGGTGCGGGCGACGACGGACGGGATCGTGAACGAGACTGTGAGCGAGGTCGAGGAAGTGGGTTGTGGTGAGAGGGAGGTGAGAGGGCCCGGGTAGACATAATGGGTGCTGGAGCGTGGATCTGGATCGACATGGCGAGCGTGGGTTTCGCGCGGTGGGGGATTAAACCACGTCTGATAAGGAAGGGAGGTGAAAGGAGCAGGGGTAATGACGACCGGTGCTGGTGGCGTTGGTGATTCTGGCGTGGTGAAGGCGTCGAGAGCGAGCTGCGGAGAAGAGGAGACGCAAACGGGTGGTTAGCGTTTTGTTGTATGAGGGCGGTGCACAAGAGAAGAGAGGGAAATATGCGGTAGGAGGAAAGGAGAGAAAGGAGGAGAAAGCGCAAGAAAAGGGGGAGTGTTAATATATTGCAAGCCATGTGCGTGAAAGAAGAAAGATGAGAGAGAGGCGAGGGAGGCGATCAGAGGTATGTGTCCCAGACGCCCGCGTAAGACCGAACCGGAATGCGTGAGCGACTTTGCAGGAAGCAGCACGCGAAGGCACAGGACTCGACAGAAGAGGGAAAAAGCAGGGATAAGGTTCAACGAAGAATCGAAATGGAAAGCCCCGNAATCGGGTGCACGGTCCATTGAATGCAATCGCTAATTACGAGACTCACCTCTGTGATCTGTGTGTCCGAGGCGACGGGGAGGGCGTGTCCGAATCGTAGCGCGACGGCGGCGAGAGGGCGGTGGTCGTGCGGAACGACGATGACGGGGAGAGCGGGGGCGAGGAGGACTGCGCCTGACGGAGGAGGTAGGAGGAGGTAGGCTTTGGACGGAATAGATGGGGGTGTTGCGGGGTGGTGGGAAAGGAAGCGGAATGTGTGGGCGAGACGGGGGAGGGAGGTACTTGAAGTGGCCTGGGAGGACGGCCGGCACAGGATGATGGACCAAGCTGCAGCTGCTCAACGCGGTAGAGTCGAGGGGTCTGGATCTGGACGCGATCGGAGGGCAACGGCAGGTCTGGGGGTGATCCCTGCGTCTGATTACGCGAGAGCTGGCTCGTACGAGTATATCTCAGATTCGTCCGGACAGGCGACGAGTGTCCGGAGGAGGAGGGCGACGGGCAGACCTGGTCGTGTTGTCGGTGTCTGTGCACAGGAACGGGGGTGCTGCAGGACGTGTCTGCCGCGAGAGTCTGAGACGAGTCTGCACGCACACGGCCCTTCGTTCCGCTGGGAGGAGTCGCGTGCCCCGGAGATGGGCGAGGGGATCCCAGAGTCGACTTGGAACCTGCGCCTGAGGGCGTCGTTGGACGCTCGGACCGCAGTCGAGGGATTCTTGATAGCGACGATGACTGCGAAGAAGGGCTCGACATGTTTGTTTTCCGGTCTCCTCGCTATCTTCGCAACTTCGCTGGGTTCCAAGTCTGCCCAATGCGGACTCCACGAGGCCTGCAATAGTGCGTCACAAAGAGGTAAGTGATCCAGAGACGTGTAATACGCGAACGACAGCGACAAACCCGCGGTGCTCGCTGTGCTGTGCGACGTCGGGAACGTGGTCGTCGGTGGGGAAGAGAAAAGAGAGAAAGCGCATAAAATGTGGCGCGTGGACGACCAAAAGGTACACGCCTACATTGCAACCCACCCCATTTTAACCGCCGCCGGCGCCGGAATCACTTTCCTGCGGTGACAACCTCCCGCTGGCCAATCACAGCGTTTTCATTGTTTTTGCATAACTGCTAAATCCCCTTGCAAATACCCCACAACCGGCATCTCCCGTCACTTGGCTCTTTGATCCCAAGCGACGCGATCTCCAAAAAATCCATGTTCTCTCCTTGTCGCCACATTTGCAACTGTCTTTTGTGCTTTCTGCTGCTCACGACCCTGTTACATCGACGAAAGACAGGGGACATTGTTGTCTGCATTCTGGGGGTGCGACCTCTGTTTGCTATTTGTATTCCAAGCTTTGGCTACCGGCCGCGCCGCGGTCCAGACCTCCGGACATAAGGGCAGGCGACCATTTACGGCAGGATCAACCGGGCCAACGGTGGCGGTCTCATGTCTGACTAGCGCCCCCCTCCGCTGTCACGGCGACGACGTCGAGAGACTCAGACAAAACGCGTTGTATTCGACCAGACGACGACGTCGTTGTGATCCACATGCAGCGACCAGGTTGCGTGCATGCTGTTTCAAATGGTACGATGCGTGGTCGTCGTTACATGTTCTGGACCGATTCTCTCTTCATCGTTGTTCCTTTCGGGTTTCGCACTCACGGTGTATCCTCGAATTTACGCCACGCCACGAGCTTGCCCAACGTGAGCCTATGTTGCAGAACTTTCGTTGTACGACGGCCGCAAGGACCTCGCTTTCACCACAACACACAGGGCGCTATCGATGGTCGTCAACACACTCGGAGTGATGCGTGCACCTGTACAGGTCCATCAGAGACTCACTGTACACGTCCCATGGATAGGCCCGGTCATCCAGGTATTCGGATTCGGCCCTCGGATGAAGGAAGGTAACCTGGCATTGGCAAGGCTGGAAACTGGGATGCCGCGCCACGTCCGAAAACAACTCAAGCAATGGGGCGATCCGCCGACGACGAATTGATGCTACGGAGTTCGCATTCGGAGACCGGGACCTTTGGGGTGGATGTATGTTTTAATGTTTACGATATGTGTACGTACCCATCCCGCTCATACCGAACTGCATACGAAACCAACACGTTACGCTTTGTTTTTTTTATTTGCTGCGACGAACGTGTAGTTCAAGAGAAGCTCAAAGCTCAATGGTTCATTGTACGGTCTACGGCCCACCTCGGCGGGCTCGCGCGGGTTCGTATATACAGACACCTTGGTTCCCAGGTGCTCGTAAGACGGACTGAGACGTTATGGTAACTGGGATCTTCAGGAAAAACGGAGTGGACGAGGGATGTGCCCTGTTACGGACATGCTCGGAGATACCTCGCCCGCCCTGCCATGTATTGCTCCGAGGTTCGAACTTTGTGCATCAGCCACAGAGTCACAGGCTTGTGTACATCCCATGGTTCGCCGGTCCACCTTGGAGAGAAGAACTCTCAAACGGATCCTCTATGATGACAGGTGAGTACGCCGTGCGCCGTGGGCATATTCTCACTCATACATATGACCTTTCATGACCTATACTAATAGTATACACCCTGCCTGGAATACGAAGAAGTCGGGCATGATCGAGAATCAAGATCGGAGCCTGTTTGACAGTGAAGCCATACGTTTCGCCACGCTCCCGGTCACAAGAACACAGCGACTCCACCCACCCAGGCTGTAGATTTGACTTTTGCGTTTGGCTGTATGCGTCGTAAGCATTACCACATTTTCATCTCTGGTCGCCTTGCTCGCCAGCTGATCCTATTGGTTCCACCAACCATCTTACATAGGTCTTAAATTGATATTTGGGATACTGCTACCGCCGTACAGGTTTCACACTTTCCAAGATTTTATGACGAGAAACTGACGTCTGTGTGGGAATGGACGCTCTCGACCTGAAGCCCACTCCACAAAATGTCAGTCAGACTCGTCCCTTGTTCAGTTTCTCCACATACACGAGGCTGAACCAGAACCAGCCACTTTATTTTAGCCGTTGTACGGCGGGGTTTCTTGTATGTATGTGTTCGTTCCGGGGCCGACCGATCCTTAGAAGCAAACGTATGTGGCGACTTCACGTCCGGAGATGATTAGAGCAGCATTACTACCGCGCGGAAGTCTCGGGAAGAGGCTCATCATACACGAAGTAAATCCAAATCATCGGTATCCGGCCCCCTCCTGAGGTTCATTCGCGAAGCACTTCACAGAAGCCTCGCAAGGTGAGGTTAATATCTCGTACCGTGAAGATTATCGCTTTGATTGACTGTGCGACAGTGTGGGGTATTGACACAGGGGGTGGTCATTGAGACGTATTGGCGTACATGAGGATTGGGCCTCCCGCGATACGTCTTGATATACATGCCTCCAGTCTTCAGAAGCAAAGTCGTAGGTAAGTAAATTCGTCCGGAATGGGCGGTCGAGTATGCGTGGGCTGAGTTTATGTCATCCGTCATACGAAGCATGCGGCGCGCATACAGTCAGTCGAATCACCTCTGCGATTTCGTGGTGGGCTTCCTTAACTCGAGACCGACCGGATTACTGTGATCCGTGAGATCATGAACATCTAAACCTGTAGGTGTATGTTCGGAATCTGAGCGATTGTACTTCAGCACCGTGTCTAATCTTATGTCATCAGGAAATATCTTCTACCACATATACACCCAGTCACGCAGTACATGTCCTGTCAAAAACCGGTCACCTACTCGATTCACGATGTGATATACCGTAAGTGTCTCTTATGTTCGTGTCAATCACTTTGATTCCACGACAGACAGCTCTGTTCCGTTGTGTGTCCATCCCGACGCCCAACGTTGCGCTTCGGCAAATGCCAGTCTCGTCTCCGTGATCGTGGTCTCTCGGGACTTGGGACTTAATCATGGGGTACATATCGTTCCAGGGATCATGCAGATGGAATTGGATGGCACGTCGTTACAGAACGGCCCACAGCCTTATCGGGTGTCGACGCGTTTCTGACACACGGTCCCGTTCTTGCAAACCACCAACTGTCTTGACTTTTGGTGGGCTTACTGATCGTTCCCTTCGGCAGGCTTACGCAGACAAGGCTCCTACAATGATACAAAGTTCAAGTTGAACGTCACACACACACCACGCAGGGCTCTCACTTCACCGATCACCAGGCGCATCAAATGAACCAAAACATTCCCGTTGTGTCAAGTTTCAACTAGAACTCTCAAATATCGTGCGGAACAGCAACGTGTGTGTAGCATACACTTCTTTGTGGATATTATCCCCCACTAGGTTGGAGACGCAGACCAAAGTGAGCTACACGTGTTCTCCTAGGTTCACCTTCACGCGTTGACGCTCCCTTTCCGTGCAGCTCGGAGGGCGCGCGATTGTGCGTCCAGATATCGATAAGGCGTGGGGTGTCCTTTGCCAGTGTCTATGCACGCCCTAAACGAAGTTCGCAGTGCATAGACTCACGCGTCTCTGTCCATCGTTTGGTACTATTTCGCACGGAATGACTCCGACTGATGCACTGGGACGCGCGGGTCTGAGTCTGAGTCCTCCGGAGGACCTTGACCCGCTGCTGGGCCGTTGAACGTTGGACCTCCGGAGACTGGTGTTCGTTGAGTATTTAGAGGTATCGTTTGAGATGGTGATGCATCTATTGAAGTTGTAGGTAAGGCAATCAAGTCTAAATCTGGAACGATGGTCGTTGACGAACATCTGTGATTGCAGCTGGAACTTACATTACGACAGAGATGGACCAGGTTCCAGTCAATCAGGGATATACGCTCTTGGATGGAAGAAATGCTAGGATGTCGTTGAATTTCTCAGTTCCATCACAACGGTCGATTCAACAAAAACTCAATCAAAAGCTTGAAGAAGATCGCGGGGTTGAATACGCTCTTTGGCAGTAGAAACATCAGTACGCCGTTCTATAGTCAAGTTCCGCGAGGACGCAACAGTACTCGAAGAAGCAGCCTTCCGAGCATCTCTGATGTGAGTTGTGTGTACTCTTTCACCGCTATCGATCAATCCCGACGTCCGTGACGTAGAAGCCAACGTGATCTTCAACATTCAAGCAAAACCCACGCTGAGTCTATTTCGCCTCTGAAACAAGCAACGAAGTCTCTCCACTCGTCACTACCCCTGTGCACTCCGCAGCAGGAAGACGATTTGCGACCCGCGTATCTCGTAAACGCCATAGGATCCGTGGATAATGCAGTTTGTGCTCTCTGGCTCCGTGGTACAATGGAAGAATTTGGAGGATAGGCGAGTGTGTTGGTCACTTGCAGTTCGTTCATACATTGATACAATCACAGGAAACGACGCTTTACAATCGCGTATCCTGTGTATTACAGGATCCGTAGGGAATGCAGTACGTTTGTAGTACCTCGTACGGAGGAAGACGCATTGGCGAGTATGTACATTTCCCTACCCGGGTTCAGCGATTGATCTCCGTCTCGTAAACAGGAGCGGAACACGGACTCCGTGAAATCAACAATCCGTGTCGTCTTCCGTCTTCCGTCGAGCTTCCACGCTGCAAGTCCCAACTTGGACTTTTCTTCAGGTCGAGGAATATTTGATCACCACTTCGCAACATCCAATTTGGCAAAACGGATGCGCGATCACTGCGATCTTTTGACCAAAGGCAGAAAAAACGTATGTTGTACGCTATCAACAGCATCTACATCGCTCAACCTCCTGTATCTCCCTCCAGATCTCCTCGATCAAGCAGGAATGCCGGATCATCATTCGTTTATCCTGACAATCTATATGTTATGTTGCCTGTGGCGTCACGGTCTTGCGGTCATAAACGTACCCACTTGATTTGTACCGATATGTCACTAATGTAGGTCCTTACTTATGCATGCTGCATACCGTCTCATACCGTTTGGATTTCCTTTTGACTGATACCAGTTTCAGGATGATTTTCGCTCGGAGATGTAGCGCAATAACTCGCCGGTCCTCCGTGTCCAGACCACTAACGGGATGCCTGTGGCGGACGCTTAGAGGGGTCACGGTATGCACAACGTGTCCCTTGTATACATTGTGTCGCTGATTGACGTCCCTTTTCCAGGTCGAAAAGACTGCGAAGGCTTGTGATTGGTGTCAGCTGATCATGGATCCCCGGTGAAGTCAAGTTAGCGAACAGTGAGTTTTTTTGCGTCTCGTTCGAGGCTGATGTGCTCATGGCTTGTAGTAGGGTCTGCGCATGCATCGTGTATATCATGATTTCTGAATCCTGACGTGTTTATGAAAGCCGGAAAGAAGACCATCGTCGTCAGGATGCTGTGTGTGAGCTGCCGGGGCACGGCTACATGCCCGCTGGGTCTCAAATCTCGCAAATCATGAGCGTATATGTCCGAGTCCGAACATGCTGTGCCCTTCCGAATTTCGAGAGAGGGTCTGGAGCACTGCTACATAGGGCGGATCTTATCTTGTGACCTCGTCAGTCGCGCTGGAGGTCCACGCGTGCAATCCTAGGCCACAACGAGGCTTGCCAGTGTTTCATGTTGTCCGCGGTATGTCATCGTGCGCTCGTCCATCCGATCATCCAACAGAGTACTGATAACATGTGCATATGTGTAGATGTGATCGTGCGTGTATGATGCAAAACATAACATACATGTATACACAGTCTCGATCTCTCCCATCGACCTTCTTCAATTCAGACGTGCACGCGCCGGCGTGGCATGGGGGAGCTAACTTCTTTCATTTTAGTTCTCACAGGATCTGCAGGACATTGATCCTTCTGAACATGGCACTTGAGCTGTGCGAAGATGTCATGGGACGATGTGATGATCTCGTGACGGTCTACCGCTGTCAACGTCACTGGCGCTCCGAGTCGTGCGGCTGGACTCTGAAGAATGCCTTTGGGTGAGTCCAGCTCTGCTAGATGGAAGGTGGAAGACGCGAGCTGATTGTTCTCTTCATACTAGGGTTGTGATACAAGTGAACATCAGACAGACCGTAATATGGACATACTAGAACTGTCGGATGGCCCTTCTATTGTTTCTGGACTCTACAAGTCAATTTGTTCTATTTTTTTGAATGAATGGGATGCAGCTTGGGCCCGGCATCAACTCCATGGCCTAGCCCTTGACATGAGCCTGGTCTCGCGTAGGGAGGACCTCACCGTGTCTCGTAGTGTATGTGCATCCGATTTTTTCAGAGCTACCAGAACAATATTGACGTACGCAGCAATTTCCCCGTTTATAGTACCACTGCGCCTGCAGCCGCATAGCAATGAATACAGTGGTCACGAGTTGTGTTCGACCGCACATACAATAATGTATAGAAGTTCCCACACATGCAGGCTTCTCAAAGCGATCCTGCGTGTTTCCCCAGCACTGNGTCATCGTGAGACGCTACATGCATTCACTTGGTACGGCTTTCATGGGTGTCATTGTACCCCGAGCTGACGAAATGGTCTTCTGCCGCGATAGGAACGTAGCACGCGAGCCCTCTCGTGGTGGAAACGCGCCCNCAATGCNATTGGAGCAACTATCGACGCTACCCTTACGCACCTGGACGAAGCTCTGGACTCTACATGGTCTAGATGCGTTGGGAAAGGTCACCTCGTGTGCTGCGGAACACCGAAGGATTTATGCCGGCGCACATCAAAGGCGTTAGGACTTCGCCAGTNAAGTCCACTCCACTGTATCTTCTGTGCCATGGCCTGATATNCCGAACACAACGTCTCCGCTCAGCTCTTCTCAGTCTAGTTAGTCTTTGTTTTTACGATTTCCTTACGCTCTGAAAAGTAATNTCAGCTGTTCCAGGAACATGGTCTTACANAGGTGTTATGAATTCCCAAGGAATACAAGTCCTCGCACGGAGTTCGCATGATGACAATCGTTATACGTGGAGTATCCATCAAGTTCTGATCATGGGCTGCTAGCGTTCAGACTGAACCCANCTCAGCAACTCCTGTCTTATATTGTAAAGGCACGTAGCGGTCTGGCCTTCTTGACGACCTGATCCTGAGGACAAAAATGGCTTTACANCTGGGTACATAGTGACGTCAGTNGGTTGAGCACGGTGTGTCGCCATCTTCTCGATCACGCATGACATCCTGATTTGACAACGCTTTTCAGTCCTGAGAGTGCTTTGCTCGAGCTCTGTNTTGACAGTGTATCATCAGCGGCCGATCTTTCGACTTGGCTGCTTCCAGCAAGGCANATACAACTCCGGAGACCCTGCCACACTCCGCACTGTGAGCCACCGAAGAATCACAACTGTTTTTGCTCATGATCCAGTCAAGGTGTTCACGCGCAGGGATATTCTACCGAGAAAATTCCTCATCGATACAAGATATCTGTTTTACCGCCCACAGTGATTCTGGTGAACGACAAAGAGGTCATTCATACCAGATGTGGTCAATGTACCCAGCGTTCCGTTGCTTAGTGTAATAGGTAGCGTAGCGTCTCGTTATTCAACGANGCCCACAAAGCATCCGACTGATGATACCCGCTCTGACAGGAAGCCCAACACGATCNTCGTATACAGTCNGAGGCCCACCGGATGTCATTCAACCTATCAGACACGTCGTTGNGGCTCGATTCAGTACGTCCGGATTATCTAGGATGGTCAAGATTATGACATCAGATAGACGAGTTGTAAACGGATTTTCGTAAGTACTACTGTCGCTATGTAAGGTATGTGGATGATTTGACTCAGCATCCTGCAGCCTGTCAGTGTGTGCGTCAATGACACTTTGTTGTTCTGCCCTGTTCCTGCTTTGCCCCAAGCGCCGACAGCCAGGCATTGCGCTCAGCGTCACGCGTACAGGCAAATGGGTTGCAAACTGCANAAGTCTTCTGTTCTAATGCTGCGATTCTAGGGCAGCTTAAGTGTTATCGAAGAGTATGACCAGTTCCGAGTCGACTCCTTTGTGGCATGCATTCCGAAGNATCTATGATTTAGCAACTCGACATTATGTGTCGTATTGACACGGATGACGACTTCGAAGACTTGTCCTACTCCGCCCATACAGGTACGTGTCATGTCAAACTGTAGAATGGAGCGCACTCAGTACGTTGTGTATTTTGCTACATATTTGTGGCACTAGGTACACTGGAAAATCGTCCCCTGATGATACATTGACAGTCGGTGAAAGGTACGTGGCGGGCTGTGTGTGCATTGTTATGCACTNAGCATGCCNTCTACCTCAGGACACATTCCATGTCACAAAGTTGANGAAGGATTAATGTATATGGTGAAGTGCACCTAGCAAGACAATGAAGCAGAGGTGCACCGGTGCATGGCGAGAATTCACTCACTCATAAATTTTGCGTAGGGTCTGGTGCATCTTCCATGCTTCTCTGAGACTAAGCACCATTCTATACTGACACCAGGTACGCGTACTGTGCAACTGCAGGCACAGTTTTCACTACCGGAAGCAGCTGATGGTCAGCATCTTTCGATGAACAGTATAAGTACGCTAACTAGCAGAGCTGCTACACATCTCGCTCACTCGACGCTTGATTTGAACCCGACGCCTGTCATTTACTACCGGTACGCCNTATATCTCTACACTGCTTATTTCCGAAATGACTGCGTNACTGACTTAATCACATCATTCAGACATGTTTACAGAACCTTCTGCACACGAAGTTCCCGCTGACGCACCTCATGAGTTCGAGCTGCACGATCTCGTATTTGGACGTACAGTGACTCCAGTTCCGAACAAGAATAAGATCCCTGTGGACGGCGGCCTCGGTAAGCTAGGCTGCTATCACTCCAGAAATATGATCTCAATATGTCGCGCATGCTAGGATTCGAATACGCGGAGCATTGCTTCATTGGAGATGCAATCAAGCTGACCCTCGCGAATGGGGAGAAGGTCGCCGCTTCTGACCACAAGCTTCATCTCATTTCCGGCCTCGACCTGACCTACGGACAAATCAATGGTCTTGCTGGAGACTTCTATGGGACCACTGATGCTATAAGCGACGGAAAGAACCTCCAAGACCAGTCTGCGCGCTTTGTTCGGGCGTACAAAACGCTCGCAGAGGGTGGTCCTCGTCTGCCAAAGGAAGCCTTGGAAATTCTCAAACTGCTGAAGACTGAGGTAGATGCAGTCAACAACGCACTCGCGCACCATATGGATCCATCTGTCGCCTACTCCCAACTCCCTGACCTGACCAAGTCTTTCGAGTGGCAGACCACTGGCCGACCGAAGGGCGTACCGTCATACCTCAACCTGGCGCATAACAACTGGGACCATTTTGGAGCAGATGCACACACCTCGTACAAAGCTGGCCATACCGCTGCGATCCAAAGGGCGGTCGAGGGTGATTTAGAAGGTGCTTACGCCATGAATGCTTTTGCAGATCATTTCTTGGAGGATTCGTTCTCTGCTGGTCACTTGCGCACTCCGCGTCGACTTTTGCATGGGAGTATCAACCTTGGAGCAGATTTATGTGCGAAGGTACGTCACAGCTAGTCCGAGGTCGGCAAAGGAATCAAACTGATTTAGCCTCCAGTACATGCACGACGAGGACAATGCTATAGGGTTATCTGTCAAGAATTTAGCAGGGCAATCTTGGACAATGTACGGCGACAAACGTGCACTAGATGGCGCCGACCAGGACAACAAGCTTATCTGTGTAGATGCGGTGCAGGCTTCCGCAGATGAGGTCTATAGGGCGTACCAGAGCAAGTCGGCACCCTCGGCAGACCAATTCCTCGCGTTGACTCTGGTTCCTACACTGGAGTCCGCGAGAGCTCAGACTCAAATACTCGCGGATCTCTTCACTTTGGACAAGAAGAGGCGTCGTGAACTTCTCAAGAGGAGGATTAGAGATTACAAGGGCCCTTGGCAGTGGACGTATCTTACAACTGCGGCGGAGTGCTATACCAGCGGCTTGTGGGACTACCCGATCACTCTAGATCCTAAGAAGATCTTACCATGGAGCTCCGTCGCTGTCGTCACCTCGCAAACGGGACAGGCCCAAATCTTCTATCAAAAACCGGGAGGCGGCATCGTGCAGAATGAACGTTTGGAGGGATCGTGGACGAACCAGTCGAGCAGCGATCCGCTCGTCAAGGCAGCATTATTCTCGCCTTTGGCTGCTCTTTCCTTCAACGTGTCGGATGGCAAAGAGGTCGGCACTTGGAACCTCTAGACTATCATTCTGAATACTGACGCTGATGTCACATCTAGGTTCGTCTGTACTACCTCAACCAGCAGTATATACTGCAGGAATATATTCTCTCGAAATCTAAAGGGGTTTGGTACACTGGTAGCTTGGGAAGCATGAATATTCAGGCAGCTCCGAACACATCGTTTGCGGCTGTCCACCATGGCAGACAAGGCGATGGGTTATACATCCGCGTGTATTATCAAGGTGAGAGCTCTACAGCACTATCGCCACGACACAAGATCTAATCCGGAGGCCAGAACCCATCTCCCGTCACATACAAGAGCTCTGCCACGATGGTCAACATTGGTCCAAGGGGTCTCTCATCCCGTGTACCGCTTTGTATGGTACTCGTCTTGCGGCTACAGTCTCCACAGAGGCTACCGCAGTTGAGCCTCGCTTGAGGCTCTACTACCAGACCAACGACCTCTCTATCAAGGACTGCCGTTATGAGAGTGGCGAATGGGTTCCGGGTTAGTGGTCAACATCGTATACTCTCACTGTTTCTTAAGCTATATTTTGCTTTGTCTACAGGAGAACTGAACGCCCCCAGAGCCCCTGGATGGACACCTATCAGCGCCTTTTGTTCATCTTCCAAAGCTGAACCCCTTCACAAGACACACGTATACTGGCGGGATGTATCCAACGATCTCGTCGAGACGGTGAGCTCCGGGGACGACCGTTGGGGGCCCGTCACGAAACTTGAAGGCACTGGCCAGACCGCTCCCGGCACTCAATTCGCCGTTGCAAGTTGGTCGGACGACGAACATCTCAGGATCTACTACCAGGGATCCAATGACTCCATCCTGGAAGCATGTCAGGATTCTCCTCAGACTTCCTGGTACGAAGGAGACACTGTAGCTCACGGAATTGATGCCGCAGACGAGTAGTATTGCAACTACGTGCGTTAGATTTAATTGGAAATGAGTACTGTTATTGACGAGTGACGATGTACTTGCAGGTCCATTTTCTTTTAACGATGCTGTTATGACTGGACTGTCATACACGAATTTTTATATCTTCTTGCATGTGTATCTCTCGGCTTTCTGTTCGTTCCATCTTGGGTGTTTGTTTTACTACCGCTACCTGACGAATTGTCGTCTGATATTCGGTTTACACGACCATATCTACGTATACTCCATGTACTTTGATAGAACGAAGAGATGAATATCATCTGTTCTTCGCTTCACCGTAGACTCCTGAATGACGAAAGATTCGATCAGTGGAGGAATATGCACACAACATCTGCGTCTTCCTTCTGTTGCCGAGGGAGTGGCACGCAAAACGAACATCGTCGAATTGGGGCGCAGGAAGACCAAAGTACATAACTAATGATAAATATGTAGACAGCTGATACGATCACGCAGTCTCCTCACACAGTGACAGACTCTAGAGGTATCTCGTGCTCATGGACGACGACATCAATTACAGATCTGAGACAACAATCAGGACCATACCAAACATCGGACAGAGACGGACGTACCTCAGGTCCATCGTGAACCCTGATTGTATGTCCGTCAAGGTTAGCGTATCAATGGCATGCACCCCCGGTAAGAGTGCAAGGAAGTCCATACGAACGGATTGACATGTCGAAGGTAGAAGTGGGCTACACAAACAGGTTAAACATGCACTGACGAGTCGACTTGAAGAGAGAGAATTACATACCCGATTCGCACACGGTTCTCTAAGGGAACAATGCCCACATCTTCGTCTTCTTTGAGACTCACGTCGATACCAAGGGTCGCAATGATGTTCGCTTGCTCCCTCCGCCGCCGCCGCCGATCAGGGTAGCTCACTTCAAACCTTCGTGTCCACGAAGAGCGGTTAAACACAAAAATGTCCAACGTGAACTGATCTAGGGGATAGATCTTCTCCTCCACCTCCACGCTTCCCCTACCCGCAAACTTTCGTTTAGGCAGGGGCAGCAGCCCGACGCTCACAACGATCGGTTCGCCCTCGCCGTTTTGAGGGCCGCCGCCTAGCACGTCGTTCTGCATCTGCGCGAACCCGCCTGGGGCGCCGACGGCAGTCTCGAGCCCAGGTCCGACTCTGGGGCCAGGTGTCTGAGGGATTCCAACTCCCATTGCTTTCTCCCGCCGGATCTCGACGCTCGGTCCAACGCTCACGCCACCCTGCCCACCGCCGATCGGCGCTTGCCAGTATTTCTGCCGCCTTGCAGTGGGAGACATAGGAACAGACATAGGGGAAGCTGGGTAGGCTGGGTAGGCTGGTGTTGGAGGCACAACCATAGTGAAAGTGGAGGATGAATCGGTGGAGATGAAAGACGAAATACTGTCATCTGCACCATGACGATATTGGAACTGAGGCACAGCGCCAGCAAAGGATCTATCAATACCTCCTCCAGGGGTGGGAGGCAACGGAGGGCTGAGAGGGCCGTAAGTGGTCGGCGATTTGGCATATGTCTGCACTGCCATCGACGGAGGCAAGTACGTACTCCGCGTCGACGCAGAGTTAGGACCTAATATGGGATTCTGCATAGCTTGAGCATGAGCTGCAGCAGTAGCCGCTGCGTTGATGACGTTCTGCTGCGTGCCAGTCTGAAGATGTGTGTCGCGTAAGTTGGCAGGATTCAGCATCGCGGTGCCAGACCGGTAATTCACAGGACTGGGCGGAGGTTTCGCACCACCGGCGAAGAGTTCATCCATAGCACCGAGAGTATGCCTCTTGCTTCCAGCTACCATCGTCGGCGTCGCTGTTCCCGGACGTTGGCCCGCAGGATGAGGCGAAACCGTTCGTCCGCCGCCGCCGCCGCCCGAGCCTGCAGGTCCAATGATACTTGTCCTGGGTCCAGAGGAAGGGAACGGTGACGCAGGCGTAGGAAGGACTTCCCTCTTGTTCTGGCCTGGTCGGGTCCCAAGATCATTGTTGGGCGCATTACCAAGAAGATTGGCAGAGACAACGTTAGAAGAGAGATCGAGAACGCAGTTCCACCGTGAGGGGAACTTCGACGTAGGATAGTCGAGTGGTCTGGAATCGCTTTCGATCGCTTCGCCGTTAATTAACGGAATCTCGTACGGTCTTCCATTGATGACGATCCCCACCGCCCTCTGCAGATCCTGTATCGGTCCTCCTGGAGCACCTGGTAAGCCTCTCCCTCGCGCGAGAGAGAACTGGTCGTCCTTCTCGGGGCTTCTCAAGAATGAGACAGCGTATAGCAAGTTGTACTGCTCGCTTGGTTTGATGAATAAGGGGAATACGCGTTCCGGCTCAGAGAGTCCAGCGTCGCCCCACGCGATGAGACGAGTTTGTGCACCTTCTCCGCTGACAGAAACGTCAACAGTTTCAACAGAAAATCCCAACGGTGACGTGACGGATGGCGAAGAATCCTGAGCGTTCTCGATCTCAACACATAGGATGACGGTGTGTTCCTCGCTCCCTGCGACTCGCAGTTCGCGTTCGTGGACCACTGCAGCGTCAGAATCGGAGTCGCTGTCCTCTGGCGGATTGAAGTCCAGTGTGGATTTACGTCGACTTGCATTTCGACCTTTGCGAATCTTGGACGAGTTCTGAGGGAGCATGAAGTATGGGACGAAGACTGTACGCATGCGCACTCTGAATCCAGAGATCGTGCGCAACGTCTTCCGGAAAGATTTTCTGAGGGTCACATGGGAGCCATGGACAGTATTTGCACGGCTGATAGTTATTGCGGAACTGTCGGTAAGAGGTGTAGGTGGCTCCATAGCTAGGTCGGGTAGACCAAAAACTGCCTTGCGCACAGAAGCACCCAAGCGCGTGGTTGGTAGCTTGAGGGCAGCCGAGCCTACCAGAATTTGACGTGAGTATAAGTTTATATCGTCTCTCTGGGTGTGCTCACCAAGCGTCAGACCATCCAGGAGGTTCACCTCATCAAGCCCAGTGATATCTATCTGCTTGTACTCATCATCGTCTTCGCCATTCAGCCTGGTAGGACTGCTCGCGAGTACAGGAGTGGGTAGGCCTCCTGCAGCGTCAAGCAGAGCTTGAAGCGGCTTTCGAGCAGAAGTAATTGCGAGTGGTTTCTCGCGAAGAGTAGAGGAGACAGTGAGACAAAGCAGCGGGTCCTGCACAGTTGTAGTCATAAAAGCTGTATGATATCAATGAGTTGAACGTCTTGTATATAGAACGGCGCACTTACACACTTGCACGGTCATCTTGAATATTGCAATCCAGCAGCTCTCACTCGCAGACCAGAGCAAAGCGAACTCCTCCCCCGGCCCACTATCCATTCCATCTCCCCATGCACCCGTCCGCAGTGGTGTACCCTGCACCTGGACATATTGCTTGTCCGCGTGGCCAGACGATGGCACTGGGTTCGGCGTACTTGGTGGGAATATCGAAGGATGGAGGGCTAATAGGCTCTGTGTAGTCTGTGCCTTTGCACTCCCCTTCATGGAAGTGGTGCGAACGGGCACGATGGGGGCATCGGCGGGGAGTGATGCTATGTAAGACGCGTCGTAGGTGATTTGGAGGTGGGCAAGGAATGCCAGGAGGTTGGCGGGTGGGGTCCTCGACTGGTCGTCGGTATCCGTGTATTCATATTCGGCACGAATTGTGAGCAGAATGTCAAGATTTTCATCTGAAGCATACAGTCAGTAAGTTGAAAGAAGAAGATGCAAGGTATATGGACAGAAACGAAAGCGCAGGTAGACGGAAAGTGCATTCAAACAAGAGTTGTGTACCTTACCAAAGAACGCCAGCTTTCTATCTGTCGCCTCCTCTGACAATACATCCAACCATTCGTCGTCAACATAAGGGTTGTCCGGAGGAGGTCTAGGAAGCCCCGCTGTCGCAACAGGGACAATTACATCCAGAACAGATAGGTTGAAGAGTGCTTCGAAAGTCGCGTTGGCCATAGCGTAGCTTGAGTCGTCGTCTGCTAAAGCAGCATATATCTTCTAGTTGTAATCTTCTTGATTTGTTACAAGGACAGAAAAGACTTGTTGATATACGATGTGATGTGATGATAGTTACAGGCGGAGGTGCAGAACGCGCTTCACGGATACAGAAACTCTTGTCTGAGATATGTAGTCACTCCAAGAACGGCCTCCATTAGCAGTATAAAAAAAGTTAGACGGTACTATAAACGGACCCACGAAAAGCAACCCAACCGTGTAGAAAAAGAACAAGACGGTGTAAAGCGCAAAGTGGGTCCAACACGAGACAGACAGTGGGGTCGAAGCTCAAAGGATCGAAGAGGTAAAGGCTGATCTATCTACAAGGACGCAAATTGCGAAGACCGGTGCAAATAAGAAAGTTCGTTTCAGAATAAGTCCAGGAGAGATGTATGGAATCAGTACATATGTTTGTAGGATGGGATGGAGAGTGTGGTAACGATAGCAGCGAATAGTGACGATGATCGATCCTAAACATGCCTCGACTGTAAGAATACAGCAGAGACAAATTCAAGAAGGGTAACTGTGTAGAGGGTATATTCGATGCTAAGTAGTTGAAGAGGATGGTTGGATCATGCGAGCGGAAACGGGAGAGGTATGCGTGCCAGCGTGTAGAAAAAATGAGCCAAGACCCAAACCAGGCGGAGCAAGCAGCAGATGAGAGTCAAATGGTGACGCAGATGGAGGATGTAATCATAGTGTAGAGTAAATCAAAAGTCCAAAGAGTCACGATTGCGAACATCCGTAGCGTCTCCAGGCAAGGTCGAAAGTGGTAGAGTCAACGCCAGAACCGCTTGCCTTGAGAAACATCTCCATATTGACCTCTATATTACGAATCAGGTCACCGAGCGTAGTCGCCCTGCGTATCTGAGTACTGCTGGTATGGTCCGTCGGGATATCGCGGTGACGGTGTGTTGGGAAGGAATTTCTCATCTGCCGTCGCCGTTGCGGGCTCTGGCTTGTTGACATCCGCGGCCGCGGTAGCGGCAGTGGGGTCACCGATACCAGCACGGGTTCCCCAACCAGTCTACGAAAGAAAGATGAGCAGGCAAACATGCTTCGTAATTGCGGTACATACCTCGTGAAGTGTGAACAGTGCGTAGATTTTCATGATGGCAAAGTAATAACCGAACGCGATGAACGCGGGAACATGGACGATGTCTTGAGGCCGGGTCCACAAATGGGGAAGCAATTTCAACGAACGGGTTGCGAGCAACCATACGAAGTAGCTGACAACAACGTTCCACCATGGCAAGTGATAACCCCCTTGGTCAATTGGGATAGTGGTCTTGTACACAACGTACGCCACGAAGCATGGGCCTATTAGCAGCGTAATGGGATTGAAGAGCTTGTCCACCTTGATAATCATTACAGTCAGCTGCGGTCAGAGTACGAACGCACCAGTAGACGCTCACCATAGTGTATGCCACGTAAGGATGGGTGGTCCACACATATCGCTCCATGAACAATGAACGAATATCCGAACGCCATGTATTACGCGTCCACCTCAAGACCTGCTTCAGGAAACGCCAGTTCGGTTTCATCGTACTGAGCAATTCGGCCTCCTTGCAGACCTGGACATAAGTGTTCCATCCATGGCTGACCATCCACCGCGTGAGAAACTTGTCGTCGCCCGAGTTGAGCTGGTATTTCCCTAGCCAGTAATCGTGCGTGAAACCGTGCAAGAATACGGGATCTTTGAGAATGACTGTGCGGTAAGCCGCGGTACGACCAGATAGACAGGGGAGGCCGCCGTCAATGTGCGTGGAGGAGGAGATTTCGATGTTTCGAATGGATAAACGGAACGCAGCGAGAACTTCCCACACAGTCATACCCTTTCCAACGGGTTGTACACGCTGCGATGTGCCCACACCGCCCATTTTCTGATCCTCGAAGCATGCGAGGACGTACGGTAGCAGCGTCGGTGGCCAGATGGCGTCATCATCCGCGAAGACGATAATGTCGGTGGTGACATTCTTGATCCCATGGCTCATCTGCAATCGCTTGTTTGCATAGGGAACAGTCAAGACTCGGATGCGTTGTGGGTCAACAGCCATGGCGAGTTCTTGCAATGGACCGTACATCTTCTCCTCAGTGATGATGAGAATCTCCTTGGGATTGCCGACTAGCCAACTGTGGGCAGCTTCTTTGAACTCCTCACCAGCGTCGATGGTAGGCACAACGATAGTGACATCTTCTTCGGCTGTGTAGGTGGGGTTTTCGGGAAGGGGTACTGGGCGATATGTGAACCAGGCGACAATACGGATGAGGTACCACAAATAACGGTAGAATCTAGGCGACGAACAGATGAGCTACAGGAAGAAGGGATATGTTGCAGAATACGCACCCAATGACCCCGAATGGTACAACTGGACGAAGCCGAAGAGAAAAACGACGGTCGTCAGCGAAAACGCAGCAAGAGGGTGGTCACAAACTCACAGACGGGGAACTTATCGGACGTCAACCGAAGCATGGCGAATTACGCCCGACGTCGAGGGCGGCCAAAGGAGAGTAAACGAGTGAATATGGTGTGAAGGACGTCGTAGACGGCGAGCCCGTCGTTCGCAACGGCGGGGAGAGGTTGAGAAGACACAGGAACGATAACTCCCGCTTGACTGCCAGCCACAGCGGTGTTAGGCATTCGGCGCTCCGGCATCTCTTCGGCATCTCAACTACACGCGGACAACTCTGTCCGATCTCTCAAAACATTTCACGCTCCGATGCGCCGCTTGTACTTGGCTTGAAGCTTCAGGCCTCCTTGTATTCCACGCGCTGTCGGTCGCTGAAAATTTCGTTCCACAGTTTGTCCTCAGTGACCCTTGTCCATCTGTTTGGCCTATCCACGGCTATAAATATGGTACCTATATTTGGCCCTCGCAACCTGGTGTAAGTACAAAGATGATCACATCACGTCAATTATTTCTGTGGGATCTTGCCGATCGTATCAGGCGAGACTGGGCCGCTGCGTCTAATCGGAAACGGCCGGCCAATCGCAAAGGCATCTGCAAAAATTTGTGAGAGGAGGGAAATGGTTGGGATCAACATCTACGAGATCCTGCTAAGCTCAGGTGTTCTTGGTCTTACGATACACCGATAAAGCAGAGGTGTAGCAAGGTTCATATTCCTGTTTGCTTTGGTTTCAGCGCCTGATCGCTAATTTTGTCATACTCGCAGGAACATGCTCACGCTCTTTGGTTCCTCCTGCCTCTCGCAGTCCAAACGCGCCACGCTTCTCAAGAACGTCAGCGCGTTATTTCAAGACGTCGTGTCGGTAGATGCTGTGCATGTCCATTTCGTTGCATGCCGCTCAAATGCCGCAGAGGAGGAGCTTTCCAATCCAGATTCTGTGTCGCGCAAGGTTTTACTTCGCTTACTCGACTATGGGGATAACATTCGTCTGCCAGATACGGACACTCATATTCGCGACGGACATAATACTGTCTACGTCCTGCCAAGACAAGGGTCCATCTCGCCTTGGTCCAGCAAAGCCACCGATATTGCAGCCATCTGCAGTCTGGGAGAGCACGTCGAACGTCTTGAACGCGGTGCCATATACGTGTTCAAGACGGCCTCCGGAAACAGCTTCTCTCAAGCTGATCTCCACGTTGTCTCTCCCTTTATTCACGATCGCATGACGCAGGTCGTACGGTTCGTCGCGCCGTCGGAGAGCTCTTTCTTTGAGCACAAAGACCCGAGTCCTCTTCGCACTGTGGATCTACAAACGGGTGGATCTGGTGGCTCTACCGCTCGCGAAAGACTCATTGCCGCCAACAAGGAGCTTGGTCTTGCTCTTTCCTTGGACGAAATCGATTACCTCATCGACGCGTTCGTTTCCGGTGCTTCGCCAATCGACCGTAATCCCACCGATGCCGAATTGTTCATGTTCGCCCAGGTGAACTCTGAACATTGTAGACACAAGATTTTCAATGCATCCTGGACGATTGACGAGAAGGACCAAGAGGACACGCTCTTTGGGATGATCCGCAACACGGAACGCTTGAACGGCACTGGTACTATATCTGCGTACTCCGACAACGCCGCCGTGCTCGAGGGCCATCAAGCACCTCGCTTTGGTGTATCTTCCGCGCCTTCCACTTCATCTAACCCTGGCCTTACACATGTTTACCACACGGAATCGGAAGACATGCCTATCCTGATCAAGGTAGAAACCCACAATCACCCCACTGCCGTTTCGCCTTACCCGGGTGCGGCAACCGGTTCGGGTGGAGAAATCCGCGACGAAGGAGCTGTGGGACGAGGCTCAAAGCCAAAGGCCGGCCTCTCTGGTTTCACCGTATCCAACCTCTTGATTCCCGGCTATGAGCAGCCATGGGAGACCGATTTCGGCCGTCCTTCGCATATTGCGTCTGCTCTCGATATCATGATCGAAGGTCCACTTGGAGCCAGTGCTTTCAATAATGAGTTTGGTCGTCCGGCGTTGGCGGGATACTTTCGTACCTTCTCGGAGAGCGTCACCATCTCTGAGGATGGAAAGACGGAGGTGCGAGGATATCACAAACCCATCATGATCGCAGGTGGCTTTGGGAACGTCCGTCCAGCTTTCGCGCAGAAGTCTAAGATCTCACCTGCAGCAAAAATCGTCGTTCTCGGGGGTCCTGGTTTGCTCATCGGCTTGGGAGGCGGTGCTGCGAGCAGTCAGGTCTCTGGTGCCAGCTCTGCTGAACTAGATTTCGCTAGTGTACAGAGAGACAACGCGGAGATGCAGAGACGATGCCAGCAGGTGATCAACGCTTGCGTGGATCTAGGTGATCACAGTCCCATTGAATCCATCCACGATGTCGGCGCTGGAGGACTGTCTAATGCTCTTCCTGAGCTGGTACACGACTCCGATCTCGGCGCTGTCTTTGAAATCCGCGACGTCTTGGTTGCGGACGCCAGCATGTCACCGATGGAGATTTGGTGCAACGAGTCTCAGGAGCGTTACGTCCTAGCTATCTCTCCGGACAAGGACGATGAATTCAAGCAGCTGGCACTTCGGGAACGTTGTCCTTTCTCCGTTGTTGGTGTCGCCACAGCTGCGGAAGACCTCATCGTCACAGATCGGCTTCTCAAACAAGATGTCGTTCGACTGAAGATGTCCACTCTATTCGGTAAACCCCCACGCATGCACCGAGTAGACGCTACCAGAAAACTCCCCAGTATCGCATTTGATACTTCTCTCTCCAAGTACCTTCCAACCACCCCTTCCCTCATCGAGCGTCTGTCCTTGGCAGCGGATCGTGTCCTCCGTCTCCCTTCAGTTGGCTCAAAGTCTTTCCTCATTACCATCGGAGACCGTACCATTACCGGTCTTGTCGCCCGAGATCAAATGGTTGGGCCATGGCAGGTCCCCGTTGCCGATGTCGCCGTCACTCAAGCATCTTACGGCTTTGATGTGCGCGTTGGTGAGGCTATGGCCATGGGCGAACGTACTCCTGTCGCACTCCTTAATGCTGCTGGATCTGCACGGATGGCCGTCGCAGAATCACTGACCAACCTCGCTGCTGCGCACGTGGGTGATTTGGGCCGCGTGAAGTTAAGCGCAAACTGGATGTGCGCTGCGTCGAAAGCTGGAGAGGGCGTGGCGTTGTACGAGGCTGTGAAGGCCGTAGGTATGGAGCTGTGTCCCGCTCTTGGCGTAGGCATCCCTGTTGGCAAGGACTCCATGTCTATGTCGATGAAGTGGAAGCAGGGAGAAGAGCAAAAGGAAGTGAGCTCGCCTCTGTCGTTGATAATCACTGCGTTTGCTGGCGTAGAGGATGTTACAGCCACCTGGACGCCGCAGCTGAGGACTGATATTGCGGACACGGTGCTCGTGTTCTTGGACCTTGCCGGAGGGAAAGAGAGACTCGGTGGTTCGGCTTTGGCGCAGGTATTCAAGGAGATTGGCTCGGAGACCGCAGATGTGGAGGATCCTGCTGTCGTGAAGGCGTTCTTTGAGGCCACACAGGTGATCAGAGTCAAGGCATCTGGGATTGTCCTCGCATATCACGATCGTTCAGACGGCGGTCTGTTCACATCCGTCGTGGAGATGGCTTTTGCTGGCCGTGCAGGCTTGACTATCAGTTTGGACGCTTTGTCTACTCAGGATCCCGTTGCTGCGTTGTTCAACGAAGAGCTGGGTGCTGTCATACAGATCCGCTCGACCGACTTGCAACATTTGACGAGTATCTTCACCGATGCTGGTTTCCCTGCTTCTTCGATTCACGTTATCGGACAAGTCACGTCAAACCAGACGATCACAATTACCCATCACTCGGACTCGGTCTTCCGGAGCACACGCGCAGAGCTGCAGAACGCATGGGCAGAGACATCCTACCAGATGCAACGCCTCCGCGACGAGGTCACCTGCGCAGAAGATGAATACAGTCTTATCGAACGTAACGCATACAAAGGTCTCTACTACAACCTCACATTCACCCCTAGTCCCTCCCGAGACCTCTTCCGCCGTCCAGTAGTGGCCATTCTCCGAGAACAAGGTGTGAACGGACAGGCTGAGATGGCCTGGGCGTTCACTGCCGCCGGATTCGATGCGGTGGACGTACACATGTCCGATATCCTCAGCGGCGCGGTCGATCTCTCCCAGTTCCGAGGTTTAGCAGCTTGCGGTGGGTTCTCGTATGGTGACGTGTTGGGCGCAGGGAAGGGATGGGCGAATTCAGTTCTCATGCACGATGCAGCCAGGAAGCAGTTCTCTGCGTTCTTCGAGCGCGAGGATACCTTTTCTCTGGGTGTATGCAATGGATGCCAGTTCATGAGCAACCTCCGGGAAATCATTCCCGGCGCTCAAGATTGGCCCGATTTCAAACAGAACAAGAGCGGCCGATTCGAAGGACGTGTGTGTATGGTTGAAGTCGTTGATACTAAGGTCACGAAGGCTTCTGTGTTCTTGAACGACATGGCAGGATCGAAGTTGCCTATCGCCGTCGCGCATGGAGAAGGTCGGGCGTCCTTCTCGGAGGCGCAAAGGAGAGTTTTAGTGTCTGAAGGACTCGTAACCATCCGTTTCATCAACTCAGCTGGTACACCAACAGAAGTATATCCTCTCAACCCGAACGGCAGTCCTGATGGTATCGGCGGTGTTCAAACACCAGACGGCCGCGTCCTTGCTCTCATGCCGCATCCCGAGCGTGTGGTGACGCTGACGAGCAATAGCTGGTACCCTCCGGAATTCAAAGATGCCTGGAAGGGGATGGGTCCTTGGTTCAGATTGTTCCAAAATGCGAGGAAGTGGTGCAATTAAAAGGTGCAGATCCTCTGTGTGTGTCGCAAAGCCTTGACTGATCATTCGCACAGGTTACAAACTGAAGGTCAATATTGACTTAGAAAGAAGAAGTACATACAAAGCTACACAGGCCTTGCAGGGTAGAAACGTGAATGATACCTACTAATCCGCGCACATATCCGCGTTGAGGGCTAAACAACACAGATCAAGACCTGTCACAGGCACATCTTATCTTGACCTTCAATCGTCGCGCACATCATGTGTAGTTTCAGCTTGATGAGTGACCAGTGACATCGAGATCGAAAATCAGATCTGGGAATGGGATTGGGTCGATGCGACGAAGTGACGATCCTTGCCACTACTCGAACTGTAAAGGTGTGTTCTGGAGCTTCAGCCTTCAAACATTCACTAGAATCGCGTATATTCGACGATAGGGAATGTTACAGGGTGAAGGTAAAAGCTAAGTAGTACGAGCCGCGCGTCGACCTGTTAATAACAGTTCGACCGCTTACTTAATCTACCTAATCGGTATGAAGTCCTTACACACTCCCCGCTTCAAGAAAGTGGGTAGGGGCAACCCTCCGCTCGGAAAGCCCCGAAACCGTCCTGAGCGTCTACCTCACATATAGCATCGTAGGTGGTAGGTACATGTAGCGACTTGCACAGCCCTCTCAAAAGCTCGGATTTCCATGAAACCGAACGTTTTCGTATTTCTCGAGAGAATGTTAAGGTTAGATTTTTTTGAGAATCGTCCTCAGTGCCGGATTTCA
>SGPM01000480.1:0-16031 GCA_004802725.1 Antrodiella citrinella
CTGACAACACTCGGATTCCTTTCCCTACCGATTCGCAACTTTCTTTGCCCACAGCGGGTCTCACTCTCGGTGGGTGCTCTCACGCACACGCTTCCTTTGGCCCCTCATGTCCGAGCTGACCTATCTCCAGATATGTCTCTACTCGTCCCCGCTGTTCAAGACAGCGTGAAAGAAACTATTCAGGCAAAGATGGACGACCTCACGGTCTGTCTTAACCGTAGTGTTCGCTCACACGTGGTGGAGACCATGGCAGACGCGGCTGCGATGTATTGGCCTACACCTCCACCCTCCACTCACGATGACAGGCTGGTTGCAGTATCCTCCATTGATGTCCACCCCTCTCGCCGTAAAGCCCTGCGTAACTTCTTGAATGATCACCGTGCTGTGTTCACCCATCCCATGCAGGGTGTTCTCGTCGAGCACATTGTTCGTGGCAAGGAGAACATTCTCGCTGTTATGGCGACTGGTTCTGGCAAAACCACTACCATCATGATGATTGCCAAAATGTACGCGCCTCAACAGACTCTCGTCGTCATCCTTCCACTGTTGTCCCTTCACGCCGACATGCACGCTCGCGCTCTCCAATGTGGTCTTGTTGTCAGCCAGTTTGACGCTTTCAAGCCTTTCCATCGCGATGCCAACATCGTCACTGTTGCCGTCGAGTCCTTGGAATCGAAGGCGCTACACAAGTAAGCATGAATTTTTTCTCGCCCCCCTTCGCACTGCATTTTTGCCATTCGAACACTCAGCTGCTTCTCTTTGACCCATCCCCTTCCCTCACTCTGTTGCTGATTTTTTCCTCATCCAGGTATCTCAGAGAAAAGGCATCCGCAGGCACTCTTTATCGCATCGTCTTTGACGAGATTCACAAGGTGCTCACGGACGGTTCCTATCGCTCCGCGTTCATGAGCACCATGCAACTCAATCTCTTCATGGTCCCGATCATCGGGCTCACGGCAACCCTTCCCACCACGCTTGTTCCTGCCCTTTCTGCTGACACACACATCGTTTGGAACGTCTTGCGGATGTCCTCCAATCGTAAAGAACTCCAATATTCCATCAACCGTTCTCCTGACCCCACCCAGTCTCTCGTGGATCATGTGAATGCAGTGCTCCCCACTTACGGGCGCAAAGACCGTGGACTGATCTATTGCAGATCTCGTGTGGAGGCTGATCGCCTGGCTGCAGCCCTTGGTGTGAGCGCCTACCATGCGCAGACGGACGAGCAGCCCATAGCCGACTTCATCGCTGGCAAATACCTCATCATGCCTTGCACCACTGCGTTGGGCGTCGGCTTCGATTACGCCCACGTTAGGGATGTCCTACACCTCCAGTTGCCGTACACTCTATTGGACAAGTACCAGCAGGACGGACGTGGTGGACGCGATGGCTCACCTTGTCGAGCTGTTACCTTTATCCAAACGCACTCACATGCATCACGGCACGAAACTGAACACGACCTTGGCGAGTCTGCACTGCACGATTGGATCGAATGCGACGACCAGTGCTTGCGTATCATCCCCTCTCGCTTCATGGACGGGGTCCCAATTACGTGCTCACTTATGGACAATGCTGAGATGTGCGCGTCCTGCGTAAACCAGGCGGGTCTATCGCCTCCGGATCAACCCAGACGGCTCACGACCGTGCCCGCGCTCACCGTAAACCGAGCCCGTACCTCTGGCGTCCCTGCTCCACCTACCCTCACCAAATCAGCTCCTGGTCAGGCACCTTCGTCAGGACATCCTCGTCTGCACGTCCTTGCCCCCCCAAAGTCATTTCAGTTCAAGCAATTGTCTGTTTCATCGTCCGCCTCCTCTCCTCTCGATGTTTCGCAGGTCCTTGCCCCCCCAAAGTCATTTCAGTTCAAGCAATTGTCTGTTCCCTCGTCCGTATCCTCATCTGTTTCATCGTCTACGTCTCCGTTGCCTTCCGAATGCTCTTCCGCGCCACACCCAGTGTTCACTCGCCCGTCACAGGCCCTCTTTAAACCAAGCAAGCTCCCTCTCAAAATGCCCCTCATCATCCAACCTCACTTAACATCCCATCCGCAGTCAACGTGTGTCACCGATCGCTCACTCCCTCCAGCCAACACGTCCTCGGCACCGTTGAAGCGTATGCCTGAAGACTGGTCGTCAGATTTGCCGTTCAGACCAGCCAAATTGCAACGTGTCTCTCAGGATGCGGGACGAACGGCACCTACAGATGTAGAAGAACTCTTCAGTGGCAAGCGGATGAATGGCCCTGTTTATCCTTTTTCCGACAGTGCTCTGTCTTCAGATAGCATCACCTCGTTGAACGACGACGACAGCTCGCGCCATCGTATCATGTCAGACCTATCCAGCAACGGAACGTACGTGTTTTTCTTGTGCTTTTTGGACGCAATTTCAACACGCTTACGGTAGTCATAGTCACGAACCACTTCACCCTTCCATCGACAACGCAGTTGTGACCCATCCGACTCAGACGCTTGCAACCAACACCGAGCACATGATTGTTTCCCAGATGCCAAACCCCGCCTCCCCACATCCTTTACCAACTTTCAACGTTGCATACGGGCGTCGATCACTGATTAGACTAGAAGAAGAGCAGAAAATGAAATGGAGGCAACATATTGTCCTACCGTTGGCCCTCATGCTTGACCGACTACATCGGTTCTGTATCCCGTGCTTCTATGCAGGACACGGGTATCAGCATTCGATGGATATTTGCTGGAACGTTGACCCTATGTCGCACGATTGTCAGCGATATACAGTCTTCCGGGAGCAGATTTGTCTGCTAGGCACAGGGTATTGTTACGGCTGCTGCTCTCCGACAACGGTATGTCGCATTTGCGCGGACTTGTCATAACGCGTGTATTGATTATCCTGTTTGCAGGCGTGGAGTTTACATGGTGACGCGGTCGGCAGTGACTGTCCCAACGTCGGTTTGCTCACTCGAGTGGCGTGGTGGTACTTCTCTCTTAAGTGCAATGAGCACCATGGTCTTGTTCCTGCGTCGTCCATCGAGAACGAGTCTTCGTTTGCCCGATGGCTGACTATGCGACCGACAGACGATGTGGACTATGGGCTCCAGCATTCGTCTATGATCTTGAACCTATACAAGCTAACGATCGCATTCTGGGCGGTGATTGAAAAGGAGCCGCGGCAGCGGGCCGGGCAAGGTAACGAGAGGGCCAAGGAGGGTAACAACAGGGGAGAGGCAGGGTTAGGTTAAAGCAGTCACCAAGTATTTCTTGTGCTCGTAGTTTATGGTGCTTACTGTTCTAATTGGTCCAACGCAGTTTGCATGTCCCTTTTGTCCATACATACTGAATTTCATGAATCTCTGTTGACAACTGTTACAGTCTTTGAGCTCAACGCCATCTGAGAACATCAAGCAAGGTAATTTGCATGCTCTCACGGAGGTATATTGCGAGCGCCGTGGGTGAAACTGCACAGGCCTCCTGTTCGTTTTTCGCATTAGCAGTTGTTGGCTTAGGGTTCGGACTCGTGTTGACTTGTTGTTGGGGAAGGCTTGGTATAGATGTTGTCGTCGCGTTTGGCCTAGGCGTTGAGTTGAAGCTCTAGGTGTGGCTCAGCAGTTAGGTCGGGCGCAAGGACTGTTGGAAAAAGCGCCTGAAAATGCCTCCGGCGATCGAACATGCCTGATCGATCTTGACTCTGTTGCATAGATAGAATGGTGAGTTGTGGGTGGAGGTTACGTACATATCAGCAGCCAGTAATCACTGTACTGTTGAGTTACAATTGGGAGTGCACACACGTGACCAGCCTCATCATCGCGGTATGGGCGCCAACACGTCTGCACCTTCAAACGCAGACACACGGACATTGTCGAACTTGTTTTCCAACGCTTCTCCTCCATTCGCAATCACCCGCCATGCGATCCAACAGCGGCCAGTCCACTTCTAAGCCTCGTCGACCTCCTTTGGACCTCAACACACTGTGAGTAAGACCAGACTGATGCGGGTCCCTATTCGCTCATGTACGGTCGCAGATCTCCGGAGGCAGCCCAAAAGGAAGAGGAGAAGCGTGTAAAGAATCGAGCTAGACTAAAAGCCCACAGGAAAGTCATAATGCTATCCTTCATTGCTATTCTCGCTCATGCTGCCGCTCGTTACAGGGCCAAAAAGCGTACGCTTGCCACCCAAGGTTTTGGGACAGAAGGCCTCGTGCCTCATTCTGTGCGCGGTATACCACCAGCCAACGTGGAGGCAGGTATGGTTTCACACTCAGTCGGCATGTTTCCGTGAGCGCCATATTCGAAAATGTTCCTCTCAAGGCCAACTAATGAGCCTATGTCCTCAGGGAACGTGTCGCCGCATGGTCTGGTCAAACAGGACCTGAGTGAGTTTGTCCACTTCTCTTTTCGTCACTANTGCTCATGTCTTCTGCACTGTTCAGGGAAGGACGTCCCAGTAAGAGGTTTCGAGGAGAAGACGGACAAGAACTCGCTGAACGGTCTAACGACTGGCTCGAGTCGAAAGGGGCTCAGGTATCTGCACCCCAGTACGGCTCTTCACAAATCAAGTTTGTACCGTACCAGCCTGTGAAGAAGAGGTTCATTCCTTTCCCGGAAATGCAGCCAAGCCCCTTCTCGACCAGCGCCCTCCGCCCTGCCGCCGTGGACCAAACCCACNCATTCTCAGGCTCCTCGCGCACCCCCATGGCCCAGGAATTCAATCAGTTCGGAGAATCCTCACTTCAGGCAGTAAATAGGTTCATTTCGTTCCAGCCAGCGCAATCAAGCCCTTTCTCAACCAGCACTATTGCCAATTTTGCCATGGACCAAACGCACCCGACCCCCGACTCCTCGCGCAGCCCCATGTCCAACAACGATGTCAACCATATCGGCGAATCCTTGCGTCAATTCAGGCAGTCTTCACGTCAGGCAACAAACATCCAGGCCATGTCTTGCTCAGACGACGACATTCCTCCAACACCTCTTCAACGCCCCCCATCCGCTGCTGCTCTGCATGTGCGAGCCGGCGCTCGTTCTCTTTCGCTGCCACTGTCGCCGCCGTCACCGCCATCGCCTCCACATTTGGCTTCGCTCACTCCACAGCACGCACTTGCTGCCCTTCCTGATCTCGGCCATGCTGACTCGTCCCAACAGCTTCCTCACACTCAACAGGATGACTCCCTGGAGGCAGTTTTCACCCCGCTGCCGGCACTTGCTGCCGCTTCTGAGACGAGAGGTACACAAACCACCCACATTTCTCGCACTGTTGGCGTGCAGGTCGATTCCCCACCGCAGGCGCCTGTATGTATACATTTGGATCCCCATACTCGCGTAGAGATGGCCATTCAAGTCGGAGAGCCTTCGTCCAAGCCGACGGAACCAGACCAACATGCTCTCTCTGGAGGTGAGCGGTCTGTCTTATGCCTCTGCTCCCCTACACTTGTGTTCAAAAGTCAGAGCCTTCGCACTAATGCAAGATATCCACACAGGTTCTATTTCATCTGTCGAACACCTTGACCTCACCGTCTGGGAAGGCCGGCCACTCGCTCCCGATATCCCGACCATTCAATGGCCCTCTGGCCCCAAGACCGGTCTACCATTTTATCTAGGACCCAACGGTAAAAACGTCCACGCTCACGTCAGTACTTCATACCATGCCACTCATGTTTCACTCAGGCTGCTCACACACTCACACAGGACCTCGCGTACATTCGAAAACTTGTTCAGGACGTCCGTCCCGCAGACGAGTGCTCGTGGGTGCTGCGTATCCAGTACAATCCGGCACAATCTGATCTCAATCTGGCCGCTCAAATCAACGAGTCCCTTGGCAAAGGACAACCTGTCCACATCACTGGGTACCCCATGTTGCCACGTCCGGAGGACATCAGCATGACCGCGGAGAGCATCTACAACCACTTCGGTTTTCACCCCAGTCGCATTCTTACGACGCTAGGTCAGTTCTTTCCCACTCTCACTCAACAACCATTCTTTGACTCAATTCTCAATACAGACGCAGAGGCACGAACACGCGACTCTCGTCGAACGCATTCACGTGAGAACTACCACTTTCAAATGAGCATACAAGAGTTCTGCGATCACGTTCAAGACGTTAGCATAATTCGCACTATCTTGGATGCCCCGTCTGCCGATGGGGCGACACCTCCTTTCCTCAAGTCAGTACGCATATGTTGTAGGGACATCAACGTGCATCACTCACCCTCTCATGTTCACAGACATATCGACCATGGCTTTCCCGGGTATTATCACAGCACATCCAAAGACGAGTACCGCACTTCCATCCCATTCGATGTCCACCAATCTCGTGCGTGGACGCTATTTCATCACGGCTGTTTCTTCACGTATCCCCATTATGACTCAGAGGCGTTCAACACCCTCATTCATCTCAAGACGGGGTTCAAGTGTTGGGTCTTCTTCCGGCCAGGTGGACTTGCAGATTGCGAAAGCAGAAACCAGTTCAAAGCTCGCATGAGCGCGGTCAACCGAGGCACAGACTACGTTGATGGGCTCGAACGATATGTTGTGTACTTAAGAGAGGGTGACATACTGTAAGTATACACTCGCTCTCGGGTTACGGCATTTTGGCGTCCCTTCTGACGCGTCTCTTTCGCAGCATTCAGCCGCCTGGTCAAGTACACGAAGTGTATACCCCAGTGCCCACCATCAGCACTGGCGCGCACTTTTACTCCTACGACTCCATGCACATGACGGAACTGGTCAAGATGTTTGACAAAGCCACTAAATCGCGTGGCACAAACCACCATCACGACTCGGCGCTATTGACATTGCAGGGGATGGTCAATGCGATGAAAGGTCACCCGCGGCAGGGTAAGTCTTCTCATCCGCCGCTTCTCAGCTGCACAACTCATGATTCACCGTCTCTAGACTTTTCGAAAAAGGGTATGTCTGCACTCTGTCGGATGGTCACAAATCCCGACGACTACTTCCTCACTCCGTTCGACAACCCCGACCTCTACCGCAAGCGAGTCAAAGAACGCAACGGATTGTCGGAAAAAAAAGTCATGACCCTCATTCCGGAAATGGATGACGCCCTCAGAGCGGTCAAGAACGCATATGCGCTGATCAAAGCCCTTGGCTTGCAAACACCGAAGCATCTCACCATCACCAACAGTAAAAAGGTGCGCGTCAGTAATACTCCAGCGCCACACGCCGCCAGCGACCAATCGTCTCCCGTCGGTGACGATAGTCCAAACGACGGGGGCAAGGGCAAGGGTGTCCTGCGCAACAGGGATCACCTCAGAAGCCAGGCGACAGAACAGGCCAAGTCGCCCGTCAATAACGCCAGTGCAACGGAGGAGGACTACGACGATTACATTTTCGTCGATGGCTACTTCAACGCTGGACCAACTGTCAACATCTCCGGTGTCACTCTCCAGTAGACACTATTTCTTGTTGTGGCACGATTCCCTCCTACTCTTGCGCCTGAACCCTAAGCATTGGCCTTCTCGCTCCATAGCCCATCTGTTCTTCCCCTCTCCAAGTCTTATTCCTTTGCTTCCCCACTCGTATTATCACTGCTCGTCTCATTGCATCACTGTTCCTATTGCATCGTCCGCTTCCATTCTTCACCATGCTGTCCGCTGTCCTCGCCTCCCGTGCATTTTCTGTCACTTGCTACCCACTTTGCATCCTGACTCTCCAGACGTTTTTGCTTCCTATTTTCCTTTTTCACTTGTTCCATCTTCCTCATGCTGCTCCTTGAACTCTTCCATGGACGGCCCTCTTCTCTGCCCCACGGGGTTGGACATTGTCTCTCTGCCAGTTGTCCTTCGTTCGTATAACTTTAAGTATTGCAACTGTATTCCTCACGATGCATTATTCCATCTGTCAGTTCGGACTGTCTCATCATCGCTGTTACTAGCATACCCTATCTCATACATACTCCAATCCCTCATTCACATTCTTCACTTTATTCCAAGTTTGTGGTCCCCTTGTCCTGGTCTGTATGTTTCAAATTTCATGTTGCATCTCATCTCCTGCTGCTAATTGTCATCATCACATTTCGCTGTGCTTCGCAAAGCATGAGAACATTAATGTTGCCGACACCGAAACCTAATTCCCCATTTGGATAGTGTTCGTGCGACGCCCTGTAATGCGTTCAAACCTAATTCCCCATTCGGACAGTGTTCGCGCGATGCCCTGTAATGTGTTCAAGCTTAATTCCCCATTTGGATAGTGTTCGCGTGACGCCCTGTAATGCGTTCAAACCTAATTCCCCATTCGGACAGTGTTCGCGTACACCCATTTTCTTCCTCAGGATGACGTTGCGGTCGGTCGTCTATATGATCCTGTATCCCATTGACATCTTACACCTGCAATCATTGTACATGGTCTCAGGCTCCAAGATATTCACTAATAGTATACTGTTGTTATATGTCTGAGTCGTTTTTTATCCGAGGAGCACCTTGTAATGGAACACGCCTTCCTGGTCTCTCCCCTCTTCAATGATGTTAGCTCGAATCAAATCGTCGATGATATCCCTGCACAAGCACGGTCGTCAATGTTCCACTGTATGTGACTGAATTGGTCCGCACCGCTTACCTGATCATCTCTATGGCACGTTTCTTGTTCTTGTCCCAAATCCACGGGCAGTCTTTGTTGGGAAGATCCGTGGGGCGGAGAATCTCGGTCACGGACCAACCCAATTCCTGTTCAGGACACCAATACTCCTCAAACTCGGAGCCAAACACGCCTTGCAGTTGGGTCAAAGAACCCATCATTGCAGCTGTGACATACCACTCCTGATGCTCGCGTTGTAGCTGTGAGCCGATGCGGTCCTCACCGCCGTAATACCCGTGGTCCTGCTGGTACGTCTCAATCGCTGCCTCGATCTCTACCTGAAGCTCCAGATACTGCCTGGTGTCAATGTCATTTGCCATGTAGGTAAACCGGGTGTACTGACTCTGTTTTCGCAGGACAGGGAATGCATCGTCTCCTCATCCTCGGTGTCGAGTACGCTGTCGAGAGCACCTCCCCCATCCCCACCCGTCTCTTCCATGAACGCCTCTGCCATCAGTCCCTCCTTTGTATCATTCGCCTCGTTCATCCCCACAAAGGTCGTTGTTGGGGTCAAATATTGTGTTGCGGACATGCGTTCCGCCACGTCTTCCGGCAGGTAGATTGCCAGAGCGTCCATCCATAGCGAGGCTCCGCTCCAGACTTGAACCACTGCCACTACATGCAATACGACATCATCCAGGCTTGAAGAAGACACCACAAGGGGGGAAGGGAGGTTACAGTCAGGTGCTGGGTATCGCAAAGCGCACAAGGAATGCCTCACCAGAGTAGCCTCTCCAGGGCTCCAAGACATTGTTGGGAGGCGTCATCGACGTGGCACCATACACGTGTGTCGTCGTTCACGTCCGGAGATATCAAGGTGAGGCAGATGACGCCATCACAGACGGTACGTGAACCCTTCAGTTTGGCGTCCATACAAATCTGATTTGCTCATGAGCCATGCATTCTGCAGGGATTAGGTTAAGAAAGACACTCACTGCAAAATCCACACGGGGATCTCCAGGCGGAGGATCGGCTGGTACTTTAAACTTGAGCTGTCGCAGTTGAGGCATCATGGTAGCAAGGATGCGGGAGGGCTGTTGCGATTTGTCAGTTGTCTCCCTCGGACAATAGTTTCTAGATGCATATAGGTGCATATATGCACCTATATGCGTCGGTAAGACACGCATATACGCCTCTATACGTGTTGAAAACGCCATGTACACGTTGAAAGTCACTATATCCACGCCGTACGATTGGACTCACCTCTCGCTCTTCCCACTTGTACATGTCGACGTGCCGATAGAGGTCGATGCTGGTGTCGAAATGTGTGCACCCAAACGAGGGAATAGGTGGATTTTCAGGAGATGTGTCAAGGACAGGATACATCGGACATTTGGCACCCTCGCTGGGCTTAGCGCAGCATGCGGCCTCGGGGTTGTGATTCGACTGCAACACTGTAAATGGTCGACGAAGGGCCCGGTCCATGTAGAACTCCTCGTGGTTCAAACCAGGGGATAAAAAGTTTTTATAACACATGAGGGGAATGCAGAACACAGTTGTGGTGGTTGTAGAACAAGATGGGAAGTTTCTGTCAATGTGGGTCCAACGCACGCAGAGCGGCAGATGTCATCGTCATGAGTCATCAGGTCATCAGGGAAACACGTGCAAGTGAAGTAGTAGAGTAGTCCCCAGCACGCACCGCCGACTCGGAAGCCTCTTGCACGACTCAGATACCAGCATGTTGGGCAGTCTGAGTATCGACCGGGCACTTTTCATTCTCGTCTTCGGGTTTCGCACCGCCCCTATGGATGTTCTTCCTCCTCCACACAGACAGCGTTATCGACCATGTCGGACTGTTTCACTTTGGCTCTTGCTCCGTTTCCGGTTCCATTTCCCCTTCTCCGTCCCTGTCTCTCTCCATACCGGTACTGCGCCTAGCACTTCGGCGGCGAACCTGTCAGCTGGTTTGCATAGCGTTTGGCATCGCATGGGGGGGTAGCATTTGGCATCGCTGGGGGGGGGGGGGTGGCGAGGAGTAGCGTTTGGCATTGTGATTGTGTGGGTTGGGGTTAAGATTAGCTGTTAGGTTCCAGGGACTGGTTAAAGAAGTGGAAGGTTCTGTGTGCTGTCGCGGCACCCATGATTGCTGTATGGTGGCATTGTCTTTGCCCCCCCCCCTCCCCCCGGCGGTTGAGCGTCGCCTTCTCACGTACATTGCCTGCAACAGTTGTCAACTAGGTGAATACACATATTTTGTTGCTAGACATGGATTGGACGTGTCGCGGGAGGATCACTTCAAATTACATTCAACAAGTGAGAACACAGCGAAGGTTTTGATCCCAGTGGTCGCACTGCGTATAGCTTACAAAGACGTGTCTTGCTAACACACTCTCTCATTGTATTTGTCGTCATGAAGGCAGCTACACATAGTCCTGCAGGACTGTGTGGTCCAAGAAAACATACTCACGCACGCCGCTCAAGGATGTTCCGCTCAGCACCGTAATGTCGAGCCAAGGAGTATGACACGGCATGTTCTCGTTCCCCTTGGCTTCATCCTTGTCCATTAAATCACCAACGACCGACGCAAGGCGCTTCCTGAACTCGTGATATGTATCCTCGTCTTCTCTGAGCTTGGCAGCTTCCAATCCGCTCAGCAATGTACACTGATCAAGGACTCAGATGACGATGACCAACACGTATGACGGCGTGAACACATACTGCACTTTCGACGCCCACATTCATGATGTCATCATGTTCGTCCTCCAGCTTGAGCCAGAAATGGAACGTGGACCGAACAATGCTGTCGCAGGTTGGACAGTCCTTGTCTTCCGCCAGAACGCTAGAATTGGGTATCAGGAGTGTTTCGCATGTAACAATGCTGATTCTGTCTACGCACCTTTCCTTGCAATGCGTGCAATACAGACCGACACAGTTTGACGGATCCTTTGGCCAGAAATCGACAACCCGAGCTATGATGCGGAAATGACAGGGATCTCGTCCATAAGCCAGCACCTTCTTGATAGAGATTGGCCTGAGGAGAGTTCCCGTTTCGTTCGACATGACAAGCTTGCTCGCCGAGGTAGTCTTCCAAGGCTGCAGCAGTGCTTTTGGTTCAGCAGCATGCTCACGGAGGGATGCAGCGCCCGACGTCCCAGCGCCCGACATCGCAGCACCCGTCGTTGCAACTACAAGCTGCTTCGCCTCGAGGTCCTGTTCTATCTCTTTCTTGCGCCTGCAGGAACACCGATTAATTAAATGGCAAGACGCATAGAAAACACATACTGCAGCAGATTGACCAAATCTTTGTTTCTCGTATTCTCGTGCTGCAACTTGCAGATGAGCCTCTCGTTGCCACTGATATGTCCAGCAAGGTTTCCGTCCACTCCCCGACGGAAAGGTTTCAGTCTAACGCTCTTGATAGAGAGGTAATCTCCAATCTTGAGGTTCTCCATCACTGTCCTCTGTTCGTCAAAGAGAGCCATCTTCACAATACGATTGACGCCTATGGCGCGCATGAGGTTGCGATCAATATGCACGGGTGCCAGGTCGTCGCGCGCTGTATAGTCTGTGACGTATATGTATGTGCAATCTTCCTTTGCAGAGATGGAGAGCAGCTGTCAAGGCCAGGTCAGAGTGCACATAAAGTGTAAATCAAGGATGCACTCTACCTGAACTGTACAACTGAAATACTTGTTTGGGATTGCCTTTGAAAACCCTTGATGCGGAAACATATCGTGTCCAGCTGCTTCCGTGTCCTCAATCCATTTGCTTTTGCGGCTACGACCACATTATCAGCTGCTGATCATGACCAGGACCCGAATAGCAACATACTTCAACAGCTCTGCCAGATGAGGGGACTCTTCCAGCACGTCCTCGTCCAGCTTCTCGAACCTACACGACTCCGTGACGCTACCCTCGTAGTATCCCGATGAGTCTCTCTTGATTCTCGTGTTTGGCAGTGAAAAGAAATCGCCCTGCTTCATGTCAGTTTCGGCGTACATTGCTGCATCATGCCATGCTTCCATCTTGAGTACCATATTGCAGAGCGCGGGCGGACACCAGCTGCCATCCACTATAGGGAGGTTTTCGTTTGCGGTGTAGTCAGTGACGTAAACGCAGTAAACGTTTAGGGTCTTGCTTGGATGAGCGTGGAGAATCTACAGACGTAGTTGCCGTATGTCAGCGTGGTTCATCTCAAGTGTACATTTTGGGGTGTTCACCTCGACAGTACAGTCAAAGTACCCGCTTGGAGGCGCCTCTGGAGATGCATCCTGAATGAGCCTATGTGTCCTCTGAGTCTTGTTCACAGGCACGGAAAAAGAGATATTGTCTCCTCCCACTTTCTGCTGCATGCGCGCGTCAACCTTCTCCTGCCACCAATTGCCTAGATGCAGACAGTATTGTTGTTTGACTGGGTGCCATTCTTGCGGACTGTTGTATGCAGAGAGGAAGCGTTGCTTGCTGTGACTGACTCTACCGGTCTTTGGTTCGTAGATAGACCAGGACCAGTCTTTGTTCGACGCACAAGTGCCATTGTGAGTTCCTCTCCACTCTGAGATCTAATGACACAGACATCTGCACCTGATCATTCCACTGCAGACTTAACCACTCACCGTCACCCTTCCTAACACGATCACGTTACCCACATCTACATCGGGGACATTCTCCTGCTGGGCTTTTGTGAAACAAGTCACCACGAACCCACGAGTCGTATCTCCTGGATCTATATTGAACGGGTCGACTAGCGTGACTTTCCTGCTCCAGTCTGCTCATACGTGAGTGTCCAGGACGCGTATATTGTTAGGTTAGTGACTGGAGACTGCACCTTGTGTCTGCGTCTTGGACAGTGGTGCTATCGCAGCTACGATACCGATGACGTTAACCACCTTTCTGTCAGCCCTCAAGTTGCTCAACGGAGTATACGTCAGGCCCTTGGTAACCCAAATCAGTCGATGCAAGCTTGGGGGAACAGATACTATATCAACGTACCCCTGGAACAACGCATCCTGCTTCGAGTTCCGCACTGCCAATGTCCTCCGAGGTCTGACTCGCCTTCTGTGATGCACCAGCATGTGCTGGTGTGCCGCCCTTCCACTGGACAGCCTCAGGCGGTGATTGAGATGCAGATTCTGGATGCTGGGGTGCAGATGGCACCGGTTTCGGCAAAGGTGAGGCATTCCTGGGCGCAGCAGGGTTGGGAGCGTCTCCACTGGACGTCCCTGGCAAATTCCCATGGCGGAGCGTATCTGCACGAGGTCTGCCTTCTTCCACCTCCTCTTGGGCCTGTGGGAGAGCCAGAGGATCCAGCTTGCGGGCTTTCTTTGCTTCCCTTTCTTTGCTTCTCCTCGCCCTTTTTGCAGCTTTCTTGCTCATTTGCCCAGGATTCAGTTTTGGCGGGGGTGCTGGCGGTTGACCGGAGTGGCCTCGAAGGAGTTCAGCTGTGACAGGGTGCTCCACAGTGCGTGGGCTCATCGTCGTCACAGTTGGACTTTGCAAGGCAGCGGGAGGCGTCTTCTTGAGATCGGAAGTCCCAGGCGGCGGCTCCTGTTCGTGGTTCTCATTAGGAGAACTCTGTGAGACATTTTTGTTTATGGTCTTACCTCATTGTTGACCTCAGCATCAGCTTCTGGGTCAGGTGTTGAGAACCAGTCCCTCCGAAGAGGGGCATTTTCACCGACTCTCGCTTTAGGTGCAGCCTTCTTCTTGGCCTGGTCTGAGAACCGAATGTCATCAGCGGAGACCATGGTTGCATATTGGTGCTTGCTCACCTGCCCAAAAATCCACTGTCATACCGGTCGTTGGTGGTGTTTTCTTGCTCAGGAACTTCATGCGAACGCCGTGTTCGTACGTCAGTTTCAAGGGCAAGTCGTTTGGTCTGCAGACGGCGACGGACTCTGCAGACGCGTTCTCCAACGACAGTAGTAGAATATCACCCAACTCCAGGTTGAGGCTGATGGCGTTGAAGAAACGGGAACACGGTCCCGCGAAGGTGACCCCGAACAGCTTGGACTTCGTGTCCTCCATGACTTCTAGGATTACATTTGCGCGTTCGTGAAGCCAAGGCCATTTCATGTGCACCTTTGCTTTAATGAATCCAGAGTCATCCAGAGCATCTACGCATATCCTGGACGCTTTGCGTTGAAGGGACATGCGGAAAGGGTCCGAGCTTGCGCCGTTGGGATCGTCGGATCTTGGCCGTTTGGCCTGGGGACCCTTTGAGAGCTCAGAATGCCGTTTCATATTCTAGTATAGACTATGTTTGAAAGCGTGATGGTGTTTGCAAAAAAAGAGAGACGGTGGAGGACAGTAATACCAAATCAGAGAGTCAGGCGCTGGGAGGCGCGTCCGCGCGTACCTCCCCGCCTCTAACCCAGAATGGCAACACCGACAGTCCTTGCTCATCGTCATGGACGACCTCCTCCCAACCCTCTTTCGACGTCCGGATACGGGACTCACCAATCCTCGTATCTTGCGTCTTCATACAGTCTCCTCATCTAGTCGGAATGAACAGCATGAGGCCATGGTAACCCAACCCTACGCTCAATTCTCAGAGGTCGTCACAAAGAGCGCACAGCGGACAGCATCGAACGCATTCAGGTACGTTTCTGATTATGTTTGCTTTCCATATGGACATGCTTCATTCATACTGTATCCTCTTATCGCATTTGCAGTCACGTTGGGCTCCCTGTTTGGTGTCGTGTCCGGGCTGGAGTTCACTGGGATATGACGTAGAGATTGGCTTAATGATTGGGGTATGTTAGGATTAGATTGGGCCCAAGGACCATTGACAAAGTGGAAGATTTGTGTGTCATTGACTGCCATTTGACGTGTTAGGCTTCGTCTTGTCGCCCCAGGTGTTTCTGCAATCTGTCTCCTCGATGGTTAGCAGAAATGGTATAAATGCATTGGCAATGACATGATCCCCATTTGGTTGAATTTGGCATGCGTAACATGTTCACAAATGCATCTATTCTCGACGGCGGTGATGTTTCTACAAATACCAAGTTCTTGATTACATAGGCTTATACAGAGTACATCACTTAAGACTAGGGCTACACCACATTGGAGTTGGAAACTTGACAGACAGACAGACGACATGAACGAAACGGCGAGGAGCGAAACGGCGAGGAGCGAAACGGCGAGGAGCGAAACGGCGAGGAACGAAACGGCGAGGAACGAGTACGGATCCATGGAAGTGGCTGAGGCAAGACAGGGGCAGTTGGTGAGAAGGCAGAGCATGCGACAGGTCCTGAACCGCGCAACAGCCACCAAACATGGATTAGGTTGCTGTATGAATCGTTGATTACAGGCGTACTCACGGGGGTGTGGATCACAAGATGCCATGCACATCTTCTTCCCTTGTTATATTCGTGCAAACTTACCGCCCGGACCCCTCCGAGCCCGGCCTCCGAGGTTCACCAGGACACTTCCGCGGTAGCGTCCGTTCTGACTTAGGAACGTTGAGCTCACGGGTTTTATGCCGTGATGATCTACTGAGCTTTCCCGTTGAGCTCACGTTTTCTTATCGGACATCC
>SGPM01000481.1:2827-15827 GCA_004802725.1 Antrodiella citrinella
TNNCNNGANAGNAANGNNNAAATCAAAGAGTGCAAAAATNAAANGAGAGAANGAANAATGAAATGGNNATNAGTGAGTGTAGTGGNAATCCNTANCTAGGAGGTAANNTGNAATGAANGNGTGAGAANTTNGNGNACTGANNATNAAAAGAAGTGTAGGANAACTTGTAANNACCTGTCCGNAACCTACGTACTGTCGTCCGNAAATCGTNCGAATATCGCTGGAGCCTTACGAACCGTGGTATANTCGTTCCGATCGGCGTCCGCNGCGGCGAGNGTCGGNCCTACTCGATNGGGTCATCCTCCCCCCAACTGAAGTTCTGACCGTCCCCGGTCAGGAAGTACGACTCCGCGTCCTCGAGGTAATCTANGGCCANTTCGTCNTCGTCGATAGCGTACGGNTCGAGCTCNGGGTCTGACGGAGNAANGGGAGGAGGTCCGAGGTACGCCGGGTCGTCGTCGCCTTGCGTGTCGGAGTCCATCATGTCTCGAAGCCGCTCCGGAGTGACGTCGAGCAGGTTCTCGGGGATNGGGATGNTCTTTCGCGCGAAGTATCGGTAGACTCGGAAGGCTGCGATCGGTNGATGAAGCACGGCGCCGTCGAGTTCCGCGAGAATGTACGCGCCACCCTTGTTTCGACCNAGCGAGATCAACGGTCCNAGGTACCGCGGGCGCATCTTCCGGTTTAGAGCTTTCTCGATCGTCGTATTACGCATCAAGACCANTTCNCCGGGNGCGAAGACCTCGGTCTGCAACGTCGCGGCATGGTCACGCTCGTAGATCAGCGCATTCTTGTTTCGCTGCGCGTAGACCTTGCTATGAATAGCGGCGAGATCCTCTTCCCTTCGNTGCAGTGCCGCGGCGCGNCGNGCGATNAGGTCGACTGTCGTNAGCATAGCGGTCNGCGGNGGAATGAGAAACGTAGCTTCGATGATNTCNAGAGGTAGTACGGGNTGGCANCCAGTGAGCGCGAAGTACGGCGAACACCCGAGACGCTTCCGCGGTGTGACNCGCTCGGCCCACAANGCGTAGGGGAGATGCTGCATCCANCGATGTTCGTCGCCGTCGGCCAGCTTGTAGAGNATTTGCCGGAGGTCNAAGAAACCGTGNTCGACGATCCCGTTCGCGCGAGAGTTGTAGCCACTGATACGAATATGCTTTACNCCGCGATGNTTCTCTAGCCAACNCATNGCTTTCACCANCGATCCGCCGTTGTCCGTGATGATNTCGACGCACATNCCGTACCNACAGAGTATGTGCTCCTCGATCCACTTGCCNACGATGTCGGCGTTGTCCTTCGTGATGCCTGCGGCCTCNGGAAACGAAGTTACGGAACACCTCGCCTGAATGAGNAGATGCTTTCCCATAGAGAACGGCATGAATCCGACGTCGATGTGAACTCGGGCGAAAGGCGGAGCNGGNANGGGAACCGTAGGCGGAATGTGAATGCGCGCGAGCTTCCGCTCTTGACACAAGTGACACGAGCGNACNTACCANTGCACNTCCTCTGCGAAATGNGGCCACCAGAAACGCAGCGCNANGTTGGACTTCGTAGCGAAGGTTCCGCNGTGTCCGATGTGATCGTGGCATTCGACGAGTACGTTTACGCGTTTCTCTGGTGGGATGTAGACCTTATGCTGTCCTTGGGGATCCTTCTTGTAGATGACGTCGTCGCGGATGAAGAACTGTAACGCATACTTGAGGAAGGGTTCGTAGGCCTCGTCGGACATTCCGGTCGGTCTCTCGGTCGTCCGTAGCCAAGCCGCGACGAGTTCCATTCGTTGGTCGGCCTTGGGTGCGGAAGCCTTTCGAACGAATTGCGAGTACTTCGGAACTTCCTTGAAAGACATCGCGAATGTACTGGTGAGAGAGGTGTCCAGGGCTTCCATCGAGGGGGCGTACGGGAACATAGGGAGAGGAAGTGTCGTCGGTTGAATCAGGTGCATCATACCGCAAGTCTTGTCGATCCAGTCCTCGAACTCGGTCGGGTCGTAAAGGCTTTCGAGATCTCCGGGATAGGCACCGCGTCGCGAAAGTCCGTCGGGCGAATGGAAGGAAGCGGGGACGTGATAAAGGGTGAAATGGAACATGAGAATAGAGACGATCCAACGATTCAGCGTGGCGTTCAGCATGAGGTCGGGGTTACGCAGCATTCCGCGAATGTACGACGCGTCCAGCTCGACGATGAGCCGGCGCACGTCGATGAGCGTAGACTTCGACGCACCCAACGCCCGATACAACCCGTAGAGCTCGAGTTTTGCCTGACTGAACCGAGCCTCGCGGTCGTTCAGCATGATAGAACAGAACCGGTTGTAGTATCGCTTCTGCAGGTTCTCGGGGTCGGTCTGTGCGATGAAGAAACCGATGGCGATCTTCAACGTATCGACTGTTACAAACACGCGTGCGCTCTTATTCTTTTTCCCTTTCTTTTCCCTTTACTCCTCGTTATCCCCTTATTCTCTCATCCACTTCCTTCGTTGTACCCTTACCCGCATATGGACTCCCATACGTATACCTAGTACGACTCACCCCCTTTCCTATTCCCTTACTGCGGATGAACCACCTTCGTTGACGCTCACCGTTCCAACGGTTCCCCTTCGAACGATCCTCCTTTCCTTCCGCAGTCCTTTAATACTCGAACGATCCTCCTTCAGATTCCGCAGCTCTCATACCTGTATAAATACCTGTACGCGTCGTCAAGTTGTTCCCCAACTTGACCTCCTTGTTAATACAGGTTATCTTCCACTCTGAACATCGTCCTCGTCTGCACATCGTTCTCATCGTCTCACTTGAACCTCGTCCTAGTCAGAACTCGTGCCGAAGTTACGCCTCACGTAACATTAGGTCAAGTTGCTACTACTGCGCTGACTCCTCGTAGTCCAAGCGCACCCCCACCCACACCGTGGCTCCCACAGAGCACTCCCCAGACCATCCACCTCGAACCTCGCACCGTCTCCAGACCGGTCCCCTCACCGGACACTTTGCCGTCTACACCTCTGCAGATACACGAGTCGCCTACGAGTGGCGCACTAACCAGAGCAGACCTGGTTGGTACTTTATCGCAGACGTCACCAACCCCGACCTTCCCCAGGTCAGAGAACGCGTCCAACGCATCCCTGATAGTTACTTCCGTGACCCCGACGCCTCCTCCTCTGACGACGAATCTAACCCTGATTCCGAGACCAACGCCGACTCAGAAGCCGAAGCAGCAGCGCAATTGGAAAGCCCTGTTGCAAGCATCGAAGAAGACCCTCTCCCTGATCCCTCAGCGACTAGCGCTTTCCTTTCGCCGCTTGCATCGCCTCAAGCAGGACCGAGTACTCTCCCAGCAGGACGAAGTCCAGTACGGGTACCTAGTCCTCGACGAGGATCACTCCTATCCAGTCGTCATTCTTCTCCATCCCCAAGCTCCCACCTACGTATACACACTCAGTCCACTACCCCTACGTCCCACCGTCAACCAGCAACCACCGCCCCCGTCGCACCGCCAGCACCTCTACTCCAACCCCAACCGCTTCTGACCATGACTACCAGGCCTACCGAACTAAAGATCGGTCAGCCCAAGGCGTTCACGGGAGACCGTGCTACCACTGCAGCCTTCATCCAGGCGTGCAAGAATTACTTCTCTCTCAATGGCGACATCTATGACACCGACTTGAAGAAGATCGGGTTCGCCCTCTCCTTCATGAACGAAGGCATTGCTGCCTCGTGGGCAGCAGGTATCATCAAGGAAGGACAGGAGTCTACCCCTGCCTCGTACGGTACTTGGAACGACTTCATCACGAGAGTCAACACTTCCTTCCTCCCCATTAATTCCTCCGCCGATGCCGTGACCAAGCTCAAAGATCTGAAGCAAGGGTCCGGATCTGTGGACAAATACATCGCCAAGTTCCGTACCATTGTCGGACTCACCGACTTCAAGGACACCGCCTTCCTCATCGACAAGTTCCTTGACGGCCTCAACGATGGGCTCCAGAGTCGGGTACTGGGCAACACCGCCGAGATGAAGACCCTAGATGATTACTATGGAGTCGCCTCTCGCCTTGACGCCCTCTACCACTACAAGAACACTTTCCACGCCAATCGTCCCAAGAACAACTTCCGCCGCAATATCCGTCAGGTCGCCACCGCCGACGCCGACGTGACCATCCAGAAGTTGACTCCCGCTGAGCGGGACAAGCTCCGACGCGAGGGAAAGTGTTTCCGCTGCCGCAAGGCCGGACACATGTCCCGCGAATGCCCTGGCAGTGGACGCGGTCCATCCCGCACAGTGCGCCAGATGGAAGTGGTCACTGAAGCCCCTGCCGAAGAAGACATATCTGTCGGGCGCATCGTGGCCATGATGTCCAAACTCCCTACCGGTGAGAGAGAGACCCTGACCAAGAGAATGGTTGACGAGGGTTTTTAGAGCGACGGTCCACTGCGATGTTGGATCCGTCTTGTTACACGTTGTCCCGAGTTTCTGTATTAGCTGATTGTTCTAGACGATCAATCCATTGTGATGTCACTATACTCGGACCACGAACCATCGCCACCACTGCTCTCATTGACACTGGCGCAGGAGATGCATTTATCGACAACTCGTTCGTGCGCAAACACCATCTTGAGTTGAAACCACTTCTCTGCGCCATCCCTGTTTTCAACGTCGACCACACCCCGAACAAGGATGGGCTAATCACCCATTACACCTGGCTTGATCTCAATATCAATGGCACCTCGATTCCCACCCGCTTCTATGCGTCCAACCTCGGTGGCGAAGCCATTATCCTTGGCTTCCCCTGGTTGAAACGAGTCAACCCCCGAGTCAATTTCCGCACCGGTCACTTTGAATTTGACCCCGACGACATCCTCCCGGAACCCTCCCTCCTTCGCACCCTTCGCACTGTACGCCACACTCGGACGGTCCTCAATCGCATCGAAGATATCCCCGACGAGCCAACCCTGTCTGTGCTGAACCCAACCCCAGACAACGCCTTACTCCGTGCGATTGAACCCCTGTCCCCTGCTCCCTCTACCACTGATTCCCCGGTTGACCCCCCTGCCTCCGATCCACCGATTGACCTCTCTGACCCCATCCCTGTTGATGTCGAACCTGACGACGATCTTGTCATCGGCTACATCAAAGGCGAACTCACCGACCAGATCCTTGCACCTCCGGAACCCCCAGCATACCGCGATATTCCTACGGAACCCTCTGCACTCCCTGGGCCCGCCATTGGTCGTGTGCACTTCTGGCGTTCTTCCGCCAAATTTTCGGTCAATCAAAACACGTGGATCCGAGCCAAGGTCAATCCCGCGATGGCCATGGCCCAGGAGAAGGCCAAACTGGAAACCCCCAAGACCATTGACGAACTCGTCCCGGAGCAGTACCATGACTTCAAGTCTGTCTTTGAGAAAAAGGCGGCAGAGCGATTTCCCCCATCCCGACCATACGACCACGCCATCGAATTCAAACCCGATTTTGTCCCTCGCCAATGCAAGGTGTACCCTCTCACCCCGAAAGAAGAACTCATTCAGAACGAGTTTATCGAGGAACACCTACGCAAAGGGTACATTCGTCGTTCCAAATCCGCGATGGCGTCCCCGTTTTTCTTTGTCGGAAAGAAGGATGGCAATCTCCNCCCCTGTCAGGACTACCGTCACTTGAACGAAGGCACCGTCAAGAATGCGTACCCTCTACCGTTAATCCCTGAGCTCGTCGATAAGCTCAAGGGAGCGAAACACTTTTCCAAATTGGATCTCCGTTCTGGCTACAACAATATCCGCATCAAGGAAGGAGACCAGTGGAAAGCCGCGTTCAAGTGTAGCAAGGGTCTTTTCGAGCCATTGGTCATGTTCTTTGGGTTATGCAATTCCCCTGCCACCTTCCAAGCGTTCATGGACGACATCTTCTCTGACATGATGGACGAAGGGTGGCTGGTCATTTACATGGACGATATGCTCATATTTTCCGCCGATCTCGCTGAACACCGTGCCCGTACCCGTCGCATCCTCGAACGGCTCAAGGAGCATGATCTCTATCTCAAGCCTGAGAAATGCGTCTTTGAGGCCANCGAAGTAGAGTTCCTTGGTCTCATCATTTCCCCTGACCGCCTCGCCATGGACCCAACGAAGCTCCAAGGTATTCGCGACTGGCCTGCACCTGCATCGGTCAAGGCAGTNCGCTCCTTCCTTGGTTTTGGCAATTTCTACCGCCGGTTTATTCCCAACTTCTCCACCATCGCTCGCCCTCTCAACGACCTCACACGAAAAGACATCCCATGGAAATGGTCCGACGAATGCCAGACAGCGTTCGACACCCTGAAACGCCTGTTCACTGCTTCCCCTGTGCTGCTGATGCCCGACAAGTCCAAGCCATTCCAGATCGAAACCGACGCCTCCAAGTTTGCCACCGGCGCTGTCATGCGACAGCAAGANATCAATGGCGACTGGCATCCCTGTGGCTACCTCTCCCAGTCATTCAACGATGCCCAGCGCAACTACGACATCTACGACCGCGAACTCCTCGGTATTGTCCGCGCCCTTGAAGCGTGGCGTCACTATCTGGAGGGTGCTCCGCACCCTGTCCAGATCCTTTCGGATCACAAGAACCTCACGTACTTCCGCTCCGCCCAACGCCTCAATCGCCGACAAGCCCGCTGGAGTTCTCTCCTGTCCATGTTCGATCTGCAGTTGCAGCACGTCCCGGGCAAAGACATGATCCAGTCCGACACCCTCTCCCGGCTCATTCACCTCAACACGGAACTCGTCGACAACGATGCCATGACCCTCCTGCCCGACCATTTGTTCCACCGTTCCATCGACATTATGTTGCACGACCGTATCGCTGCCTGCAATGATGTCGATCCCGTAGTACGCGCTGCCTTGACCGCACTCCGTGATGGCACGCCCCCACCCCTCCGCACGGCCCTTTCTGACTGGGCTGTCCGCGACGGTCTCGTGTTCCATCGCAACCGCTGCTATGTCCCTCCTGATCAAGATCTCCGTCGTGACATCATTCACCATTATCATGACACTCGACCCGCCGGCCACCCTGGCCACTACGGCACCCTGGTTCTGCTGCGCCGTGACTACTACTGGCCCGGTATGGCTACCTTTGTCCGCCAGTACGTCGATGGCTGCGCACTATGCCAGCAGAACAAGATCAACACCCATCCCACCGCCCCGGGCTTGCAGCCCATTGCCGCGACCACCACTCTGCCTTTCAAAGCAGTCACCATGGATTTCATCACCGACCTCCCCGAGTCGCAGGGCATGACGTCCTGTTGGATCGTGGTAGATCACAACGCTACGAAGGGGATGGTAATTCTACCCTGTACCAAAGAGATTGACGCTCTCGGAACGGCGCAACTCTATCACATGGGACCCTACCGACGCTTTGGACTGCCCGACTCCATGATCTCCGACCGTGGACCTCAATTCGCATCACGAGTAATGCAAGAACTGGTCAAACTCCTCGGTGTCAAGTCCAAACTGTCCACCGCGTATCATCCACAGACGGATGGCCAGACGGAACGTATCAACCAAGAAGTAGAAGTGTTCCTCCGCATCTTCTGTGCCGCTCATCCCGACGATTGGGTCAACTTCCTCCCGGATATTGAATTCTCTCACAACCAGCGCATCCCGCAAGGACGCAACGAATCCCCCTTCTTCCTCATGATGGGATACAACCCCCGTGCTATCCCTGCAGTGACACAAACGGCTGAACACCCATCGGTAGAAGAACGGCTGAAAGAGTTGCAGCTTGCACGAGAAGAAGCCAAGGCAGCGCATGAACTGGCACGTCAANGGATGTCGGAGCGTATCACCAGCTCCTTCAAACCCTTCACGCTTCGACAGAAAGTATGGCTGGAAGGCACCAACATCCGTTCGCCGACCAACAAGAAACTCACGCCCAAACGGGAAGGACCATTTGCCATCACTGAAGTACTCGGACCGCTTACGTACCGTCTCAAACTCCCACCGCAATGGCGCATCCATGACGTCTTCCACGCATCCCTTCTCACACCCTACAAGGAAACGGAAGCGCACGGTCCGACCTTTGCGAATCCGCCACCTGAAGAAGTAGATGGAGACAGCGAATACGAAGTTGAATCCATCAAGGGACATCGCCTTCGCAGAGGCAAGTATCAGTACCTCGTCAAATGGAAGGGATATTCGTCATCCGAAGACACGTGGGAACCCATCCAGCACCTCCTTCCGAACGCAGCAAAGATCGTGACCGCTTATCAACAGAAGAACAAGATTCAAGACCAGACAATTCCAGCAAGACGTCGTCGTTGANTTTCCCCTTCTCTCTCTCTCTCCTGCTATCATCCCCGTCCCCAATGTCCACTATCATCATGCCCTCCGTCCTCCTCCTTGCCGTCCTCATCTTCCTTGCCTCCACCACACTCCTCGTCCTGCTAGGACTCACCTTGTTCCTCGGTCTCTGGTTCAATTCCGAAAACACCCGTACCACCAACTCGTCTCCTCGCCGCACCCCCGTCGTCGTTGGCGTCACCCAGGAGGTTGTTACAACCTGGGAAACACGCGACGATGACGTGGATCCTTGGGAACAGACCAGCAGTCACGACTCATGGGGTGATCCCACCCCTCGCTGGAATCAACCCGTCACTGCAAACGACGCCGCCTGGGCAGCTGCCTGGAGCGCCGTCGCCCCTGAGCCAGCCAACGACACCCCTTCTGATCCCGTACTCTCCGGCCCTCTCGATGCGGACGCTACTCCTCTCGANCAATACCCTGCTGATCCCGTCCCATCCGAGCCAACTCCTTCCACTCCCGCTGAACCATCACCGTTACCATCTTCCCCCATTTCACTGTCCCCCGTCCCGCTACGCCTTCGCCGCAGCACAACGCAGATCCCGCAGCGCCCTCGAGCGCCGCAGNNGGTAACGCCCTTCTACCAGCAGATCATGCGCCGCAGACGTCCTGCGACGCGCCTGCGCCGGAGCCGCAGCCTNCTTCNGACTCACCTCCTCCTTCCCCTTAAAACCACTGTCCNCCTTCGTTCTGTTTCCCTCATTCCCTTCGNCCTCATTGTCNTCTGTTCACTTCTTCCCTCNCATCCCTGTTCACNNTCATGGCTCCCATCCGCACCAACCGTCCCTCGAGCAACTACACTCGCTCCACGTCCCTCGCCTCCTCTGCCCACGGCTTGCGTTTCGGCCAACTACTCCTCCTATTCCTCCACNCAGTTCTCCATTCCCCACGCCAATGTTGATCTCACCGCCATGCGTGACGCAGTTGGCGGATTCCTCGCTGCACCCGGCTCGTCGGTCGTCGACGTCCTCGCCAAGCTTCAACCATACCCAACGCTGACCACTCTCCTCATCGTCCTTCGTCACATGGAAGCAGCCCACCGTGTCGCCCATGGTGCGCTGCGCGAACCCAATTACACCATCAACGGTATCAATGAGCTGCTCAACCGATTCCGCGCCATGATGGTCGAACTGGAATTCGTCCAGTCAGTCATCATCAATACGATGGTCATGGCTGACGTCAACCCTGAGTATCTGAGTGGCGAGAACCTTCCTCCTCCTCCATCTCCGTCTCCTCCTCCTCGTGTCCCCACACCACGTCCCCCGATGCCGCTGTCTTCCCCGGTCAGAGACACTCCGCCTGAATGGTGGGGAGATGTTCCCACCGCCTTCATCCCTCGCGCATGGGAGGTTACTGCTGTCGACCCAGCCGCCAACCCTCCTCGCACCAGTGACGTCACCGCTGGCCCCGTGTTACTGCAATGGGAACAGGAGAATCAGCTCTCCCCAGACTCGCCAGTCTTCGTCGAAGACCAAACACCCGCGCTCTCGCCTGCACCCACACCCGTCACACCCCCTTCTCAGACCATGCGTGCCCTCTCCCCTCTCGGCTTCTTATCCACTCTCACCGACATCGACGCCGGCTACCTAGCTGACGACGAACACGACGAAGCCGAGGTCGCACAGATCCTGAGAGCATTCTCTCAGGACGGGGTCATATACCGCGACGAGCTGGCCCAATTCATCAACAGTGGCGATTTCTGGCACCAGGAAGACTTTGTCATCCCGGAGGCTAATAGTGAATCGCAGTAGGGTACTGCGAGACCTAGACGGGAGGTAGTGTTACAAACACGTGTGCGCTCTTATTCTTTTTCCCTTTCTTTTCCCTTTACTCCTCGTTATCCCCTTATTCTCTCATCCACTTCCTTCGTCGTACCCTTACCCGCATATGGACTCCCATACGTATACCTAGTACGACTCACCCCCTTTCCTATTCCCTTACTGCGGATGAACCACCTTCGTTGACGCTCACCGTTCCAACGGTTCCCCTTCGAACGATCCTCCTTTTACCTCCGCAGTCCTTTAGTACTGGAACGATCCTCCTTCAGATTCCGCAGTTCTCATACTTGTATAAATACCTGTACGCGTCGGTCAAGTTGTTCCCCAACTTGACCTCCTTGTTAATAGAGGTTATCTTCCACTCTGAACATCGTCCTCGTCTGCACATCGTCCTCATCGTCTCACTTGAACCTCGTCCTAGTTAGAACTCGTGCCGAAGTTACGCCTCACGTAACAATAATCATGCACAACAATAATACAAATTCATGCAGACGACGCGGCCGAAGGAGCATAGTAATGGGCCTCTAACGTATCCGGAACAGCCAGAGGGATCGTAGGAAGACGCTTCAGCACTCCGTGGGCGGACCGAAGGTAGAACATGAAGATATGCTGATTATTGTGCCGATATAAGATCCTGCCACTCGGCCACACATACTTCGAGAGCAAATTCGTCATCTCGGACCCTCCCGGCCATACAGACATGCAGACCGCGAAACGCTGCAACGCCTTCCCATGCTTGAAGTCATCCGAGGAGTTCAACAGATCTACCTCCAACGAACAGGTCCAGTCAGGAAGCACCGCACCATCGCTACTCCAAATGGAGATGATCTGGTCAGAGCGAAGAAGGGCCTGGGCTGAATCGGCGTAGATGTGAGGGCAGAGTACACGATCCACATGGAACAACTCCAGACGGAAATTCACCACTGACAATTCCCAGACTATCTCGTGCCAGAGGGCCGTGTGCTCGTTGACATCCGCCTGCGATAATTGCCAACGCCCCCACTCCTGAGTCTCAGATTCATCATGAGGCTTGAACTGCGCGTGCACGCCAAATCTGACGTTGACATCGACCCGCTCGGCTCTGCGTCGCTGGTCTCCACGGACAAGAGTGTTCGTTCCCTTGCGCAACCGCTTATTTTTCCTTGGCTGAACATCGGGAACCGTTCAAGCAGGCCTGATATGCACTGGAAGCTGTGCGATATCTGCGGCGGAGGAGAGCGGCTGGATGTCACCTGCGGGAATGTCTAGGATACAATAGTATTCGCCATCCATTGCGATCCGCCAGCACGACTTCGTCCACAGAACTCCATGACATGCGGAGTTCAGTGCCTGATTCAGACACCACACTCGAAATTGGAGCCAGTTGTGCAATCGACGACACCCAGATTTGCTCGTCACGTCAAGACCGTAGAAGAGTTGGGGACAAGGGAAGAAATACAGCAGACGGGCGCGGTTAACGTCTCCCAAACCAGAACTGACGACTACCGACGACCATCCCTGTGCCTCCACAGGTACCCATGCCTGCCTGGTCACATTAAGCTCCCCATGCTGCTGCGAAGACGGCCCAGCAACTGCTAAGGTCGACAGGCCAACAGAGGAAGAAGTGCCGGCGTGGTCCACTCGCATACGACTGCTTGGCGGTTCATCGGCGACGTCGTCGTCACTGTATGCAAGTGAGCGGAAGTGATCACCGGTCGGCGAGTCTGGACTATCCTGCTCTGCCTCGATGTCTACACCTGCTTTCGGGACTAAAAGCATGAGAAGAGGGTCAGTTGCAGTCCACTGAAAATCTCGAAATGCTTACCCCAAGATGCACTATCAGCATTGTCTGCCTGCACCATCTCGTCAATCTCCGCACCCAAATTATGATCACATATGTCCTCCCTGCGTTTGGCCTCCTCCGCCGACATGCCCGGTCTTACATCATCGAACGAAAACTGGACTCGCTCATTCGCAGTAGCTGTAGACTTCGCCTTGGATGCCCGTGCGGGATTGTATTCTTGCGCAGCAAGCACGAACGCCTGGCGAGACACGCTGACTACTTCAATCCTTTCCAGAAGGGTTGTTGAGATAGGAGTTTCGTACGCTTTGCGAGTCCAAGAAGGCGCATGCTCAGGACGGCAACCCAAGTGCATCATAAACGACGCGCTGAACGACTTCCGAGCGGAGACAGAGACAACGCTGTGATTGACAACTGTTGAGGAGTTAATGGTATCTAGCGGTCGAATGTACCAAACAGGGACCCCGACGCGATACATCTCTGCCACAAATGCTGTGTCGTCCGAGAATGCACCACGAAGAGGCAAGACCTTCTCGCTGAAGTCGTCCTGTGTGTTGAGCCGTGGCCAAATCACCGAATAATAGATCACCCAGCCTCGCAGGGCCAAAAGGACGCGCTGAAACTCGCGAAAGAGGAGCATTGTGATGAAGGGCATCTGTCCACCCGTTTGGAGCTTCCGCATCGTGTGAAGTAGGCGAACACGTAAGACTTCAGCCTGATCCTCATCATGAGCAATCATTATTTTCTCGCTGTGAGACAAATCCTCCAGCGAGGGGGCCAACCGGTCCTGCAATTCAACGAACATGAATCCAACCTCCAGCATGGCCGCACGCAAACGATGCAGAGTCTTGTCGTCTAAAGACCCGTACTCGCCAGATGGAAAAGCTTTCGAAATGACAAAATTCTTTTGCCGCATATGAGTCCAAGGGGCAAGGGGATCCGCGAAATTCGGGAGAACGTGAGCATCGTCGATGACAGGGAGGGACTGCTGTGTAGAAAACATGAGATCCGGATTGCCAGGTGCTGCGATGGCGAAGCGCGCTTTCTCGTCGTAGACTTGTGGCCATTTGAAGTACTCCAAGCCACCAAGCATGCCGTCCTCGTAGTACTGTACTCTCAAA
>SGPM01000482.1:725-11947 GCA_004802725.1 Antrodiella citrinella
CCTCGANGNCNNNGANNNCGCAGNANNCNNNGAATGCNNCNNNTNCCTCNNNTNNNCNGCTGTANGNTCNNNNGNNCANNNNTGCNGNGCTGTCTGTAACGACAGATGTCAACTTGGGCGCATAATTGGAAGCTTGTTGTGAAAGGGGTCTCTGTATGTTTCGTTGCAGGGTCGAACTGGGAACAAACTTCGATACGNTACTGGCTCGGTCTGCTGACCTTGGTTTCACATGCATGCANGATGTGCAAAGCGCTAGGGATAGGTACGTGCATAGGGTTCAGTATCATGACAAATACTNATTCGTATGGATGGTACAGTTTGCGTTCAAAGTTAAAAACACCCAACGCAAACGTTGAAACTTAGGAAGTGGTGCATGTGCTGCAAGGTTCGTGCGGCGTGTTCAGCCTCAGATGCGGGTNGACGCTCAATTCTCAGTTGGCAGACGGACAGTGATTTGTGTTCGTTCTGTAGATGTGTCCGTCAATGCTCTGATTCGTTTCATTGTGTTCGTCTTTCAGAATTGGATTGTGTTAGATCCCCAGACTGTCTGCCAGNCCGGCTGGTTATTCCCTGAGATCAAGGGGCGCTGTGAGGATCCAAGTTGTATACGACTGAAAGGCACTTACAATTCCTTCCAGATACGTGAGGGGTATGCCAATTCTTGGATGTTTCCTGGNGACTTCACTNGCCAGATTTTCAACTTCAAGTTACTCGACTGGGNTAGCAGGGGGTGATCGTTGACTGCTCTAGCGTACCACGCAAATGCACAATCGCAGCAACTGGGTGCCTTTCGACTAGGATAGGATTTCTCCNGAACCATATCTTGGCTCCTAGGTTCTATGTCGTACGCANGTTCTGTCGAACACCTCTGAACGTAGCCGCATTTGCGGTGTCGGCGTGTTTTTCATTATGACTGGTNCGTGCTTTTCCAANGTACAAGTCCAACCAATCGCAACATCACACAAATTTCATCCCAGGTACACGATATGCACGTTAATTTTCAATTCTGCTGTCTAACTTTGCTCATTATCCNGGAAATTNGATGGGCGTGCACGNCGTACGNCACAGAGGACGAGCTGGTCAGCCTCTTCACAAAAAGAAGCACGATCGTCAGCCTCCACATCCATTTCAGGCAATCGACGACCCACAAAAGGAANGTGGTTTGGAGGCTGACATGGTTCGAAATTTCAGGTATAAAAGACCNCGATTCCCCGCATTTTCCTCTCCACGCATCTTGACTTCGCGCCGCATCTACCAGTGCACCCCCTGCCTAACAGCAACCTAGCTTCACAGCAACTCAGTCTCTCACTTCTCTCAACACCCTCCCTCATCATCATGTTCATCTTCTANCTGCTCTATGCAGGTGCGGCGGCGGTCCTGAGCTTCGTCAACATGCTTTCGATCGCCGCTCTCGTCCCCGTTCAGGTCTTGGAATTGGTCAACACCCCGGTCTTCTGGTTCATCTCTGGTCTCATCGATCTCGGAATTCGCCCTGCGCCCCAAGCCCTCGTCCAGGTCGCCTCGTCGAGCTTCTTCAATTCGATCTCTGCCGTGCCCTTCGACGCCCACTCGGTGTTTGTTCGCCGTCCCGCCGTGGTCCCCTCGGTCATCGTCCCTACCACCACTGCGCTCGCTGTCCGCCCCACCCTGGAAGTCGCCCTCGTCACTGTCGAGTCCGAGTCCGCGGAGATCTGTGGTTGGTTCCCCGTCGGTCCTATCGCCCTCTCTGACGTCGTCACCACTCCTGTCGCCTCCCAGGTTCCCTCGTCATCGGTCACTTCGTCCTTGTCCTCGTCCTCGTCCTCGTCTTCAACGTCAACGTCAACGTCAACGTCAACCTCCGAGTCCGTCTCGTCTGCCCTGAAGTCCATCGTCTCCCGGACTTCTACCTCCAGAGTNTTCTTCGGTACGTTCGCGACTGTTCTGCTTGCCACGTTCGTATTGGCTGCGCTGAGCGCGTCATGCGGCTNGTTTGAGCGTCTTTCGTGTCGTATCCGGGGTTCGTTCGTCTGGTTCGTGGCAGNTCNTGNCAGGNNTNGNNNNCNTNGNNTCCNTGNNGNNCATGNNGANNNTNNTNNNTNTCTTCGCTGTCTTCGCCGTCTTCGTTGCTCATATGATCGACAGGACCCCAAGGTTGACGACGTGAAACAGAAGAAGCGCACGCGACGCGGCGGCAGACACGCCAGATCCAGGAAACTGCGTGAAGCTGCGGCTCTTCAGGACAACAACGGTACTACTCAGGCAACGGCAACTTTGATTCAGGATATCCCTCAGGCGTCTCAGACATCTACGGCTCAGGCGGTTCAGGCTAAGGCAGCTATCACTTCGACTCAGGCTACTCAAGCTGCAGAGACTTCTGTAGTCTCGAAGAAGCGACACTCTGGAGGATGGCGGTCCAAGAACGCTCGGGCCAAGCGAAAGGCAACGTACGAGGCAGAACGACAGGCACTCGCGCAGCTCACGGCTACAGCTCTCCCAGTCACTATCGACGATGTCACCGAGGTTCAAGAATCCTCCTCGTCGGCTACTGTTCTTCCCGCCACTGTGGTCGATTCCGCCAAGTCTGAAGAGTCCGCTCCACCGACTCTCTCGGCCAACTTGTGTGTTCCGGTCATCCACAACCTCGACGTTCAAGATTTCCCCTCGCTCGCTATCTCTGCCGCATCTTTGACGACCAAGGCCCATCGACGCTCCCTGAAAGCGGACCTTCCGTACACCCGCAAGTCGGCTTTCCAAGGACACCTCGACCGCATCCTGTCGCCCGAGCTCCGGTTCACCAACGAGTACCCATCACTGGACTGCTTCGTCGTCTCCAAGGCTTGTTCTCTCCGGCCCGCGACGTTCCAGCGATCCATCCCGGTGTTGGCACCCCTTCCGTTCGACAACGGCGACTCGATGAACCACGCCTTCCTTGCCTGGTGGGCTCAGCGGTATGGCAGGCCGCTTTACGCTGTTGTTGTCTCACGCTAATAGCACACTACGAGTTCTCTCTTGTGGTTTTGGCTTGGCGGCGATCTCTTGCGCTCCTCAAGAACCCCTCCACGTTCACGCATACGCGGTCCCTTGAGGGCTCTTCCCTTCCGACCCGTACTTCTCACGTTGGGCATCTGGATCAAGTACAACGTCGGGGGAAGAGTTCGCGTGAATGGGTGGTGGTGGTCGGTGGTCGGTGTGGATCGGAGGAAGACCTTCTCGACATATAATCCAAAAACATGTAGGTTCGCTTCATTTCTTTTGCTTCGATTTGTAACTGGATCATATACTTATGTACGGACTCGGTTTCATCTACCTCTCGATTTGTATTGGATCTAGGACTGTTTCATTTTTCTTATTTCGATTTGTGACTAGGATCTTATGTATTGCCTGGATTTGTCTTGGTTTCTTTTTCTTCTCGTTTTGTATGGATACGATTCTGTGTGCTCATGGATTGGTTTGTACGGACCTTCATTATGCCAGTGTACTATGGACTGGGGTCTCGTTTTGTATCTGACACGACTTTGTACTACGTATACTTCACTGTGGCATGACTCTGTATTGAATGGGATTTGTTCGTCACTATCCTTCTCCTCGACCGACGAAATGGTTAATCATTAAGACACGGTCGTCGAGAGTAACATTCCGTTCCATACGTCTTGCCCTTCCTCTCCGATCGGAGCGCGACGACGCATGATCGTGGCCCCGGCGGCAGTTGTTTCTCCTCTTCCACTCCCAGGTCGAGGTCGCCAGCAAAAATCTTGATTTGACTTCCTTGAATCGTTCCATCTGTGACATCCTTTCCCTGAGGCTAGTAATGAAAATGGAGCGAAAGGGATGCACGACTCACAAGTCTAGGCTGCCAATAGGCTGGTCCATTGAGCCTTGAGGTCAACTTGAGGTCCTCTTCCATGCCGCGCCCATTAGCTTCCAGTCACCAATTCTGAAAGTTCCGAACACTTTGATTTCCTTTCCATGCTCAGTGTCGGAGTGCGTTCCCCGCGTATGTCCATTGAGAGGGTAACATGATGTACGTGTTCTCCGCTGGGGTTGTCGTATATAAGAGCGTGTTTGCCTGATCTTTCAAGCAGTATCCGCATTGACCACAACTTTTTATCATGGCTGGCATCGTTATCCACTCGTACGTCCTTTCTTCCCCTATGGATGTTTGCATGTACTGACTGAGTACTCTCATTGCAGGCAACTCGGTGTCTCTCTGCAGACCGACAGTAACCAGGTTCAAAACCTCGTTCTCGGCTCTACGGGACCCACAGCTTCCACCCATGCTTCTACGCTGATACCACAAGCCACCTACGATGGCGGGTACGCCAACGCCAAGTCTGTTCGCCTCCGTGTGGCCAACGGAGGAGCGGGGCAGTCGGGGCTCATCAAAGCTTTCGCTGACGCGTTCATCAAGGCGCAGGTTGCGAAAGGTGTTGAGCCTTTCAAGGTGAATCAAATTATGGTGTACGTGGTAGAGATGTACTGATGTTCCTTTGTTTCGTAGGTGGAGTGGTATCTGGGCGATACTACGCAGAGTCTGCAGTATCTCGCTGCGAAGTATGTCGATGTTGCGTTCACATACAACAAGGCAGCGGAGGAGGCGTCGGTCAACAGTGGGGTCTCCGTTCAGAGGATCCTCGTTTTCCTTGTCAGTCTATCATTCTCTTCCTGGACGCACATCTATCTGAGTCTTGTGCGGCGTAGGATCACTTTATCTTAGCTGGACCGAAGTCAAATCCAGCCAACTTATTGGACAAAGACAGCGCGTCGGATATGTTCAACAAACTCGTCGCTTCTGGAAACGCCGACATTGTTGTGCGTATCGCGTTGCTTCCAGGAATTGGACAGCTTTATTCATAAGCATGTTGCAGCTCCCTCCCGACCCCGCAGTGCGACCTCCGACGCGTTTTTTGTCTCGCTTTGACAAAAGCGCGACGAACATCAAGGAGAGCGAGCAATTCATCGCGATTGGTCAGGTAAAGTTAACCACCTTACTGGCTCGCATGATACTCAATTGTACGCGCCAAGGTCCCATGGGCACTCGCCTACTCGTCGTGGTACCACCAATACCCGAGGTTCCCACTGCAGGCCCTGCAAGCCGCGTCGGTTCTCTCCGAGTACACTCTCACCGATCGCGGGACATGGCTCTCCAGTCCTGACGAAGTCACGAACAACTTGAAGAACTACAAGACAGGCTCCGACAAGGCCCCAGAGTTGTACAACCCGTGCTGTGCGCTGGATAGCACGGATCCCCAGGACAAGGATTTGACGAAGACCTTCATGGCATGGCTGGTTGCGCTCGATGGAGGACAGAAGGTCGTGAGGGAGTTCAAGAAGAAAGGGGAGATTTTGTACACGCCAGCAGTGACGAAGTAGAGGATTCGGGCTGAAGTAGATGATTTCCCGGAACAATCCATTGAAATTCTAGAGAACGCACTGTACACTCGTAATACACACCCATAAATCATACACTCATCTTCATCGCAATACTCGGATGAGGATCATAACCCTCCACAACGAAGTCCTCGCTCGTGATATCGTCAATGTCCTCTACCTCCCGCTTCCACCNCANCTTCGGAAACGGCTTCGGCTCGCGCTGCAGCTGCACNTCCAACGCTTCTACATGGTCTCTGTACACATGCGCATCGCCAAGCTGGATGACGACCTCGCGTGCGGTCGTTCCGGTGACGTGCGCGATCATGTGTGTGAGGAGTGCGTACGATGCGATATTGAATGGAATCCCGAGTCCGAGGTCGGCTGAGCGTTGGTACATCAGACAAGAGAGCTCGGGCTTGGCGGATGGGTCGGAGGCAGGCGGGAGATGGACATAGAATTGGCACATCATATGGCAAGGTGGAAGTGCCATGAGCGGGATGTCTGTCGAGTTGAATGAGCATCATTGTATGTAGGATATTGACGCGACGAACCTGCTGAATTCCATGCACTGAGGATGATCCTGCGATCAGTAGGATCCTCCTTGATCTTCCGTATACACTCCTTCAGTTGGTCTACACCCTTCCCGCTATAGTCCGTCTCGCAGTCCTCATACTCGGCACCAAAATGCCGCCACTGAAACCCATACACAGGGCCTAGATCTCCTTCTCTCCGATGTCCCAAGCCCCTTTTCTCCAGAAACTCTTTCGACCCGTTCCCGTCCCAGATCTTCACTCCCTTTTCGGACAGTTGTTTGGAGTCTGTCGCGCCGTGGATGAACCAGATGAGCTCTTCCACGATGCCGCGGAGGAACGTGCGTTTGGTCGTGAGCAGGGGAAGCGTTGAGTCGGTCAGAGAGAATCGGAAGGAAGGCGGAGCGAAAAGTGAGAGTGTGCCAGTGCCGGTGCGATCTGGACGGACGGCGCCGGTATCGAGAACGGTGCGGATGAGATCAAGGTACTGCTGCTCTTCGTGTACGGGCGTCGCGGGCGTCGTCGTGACCATCGTGAAGATGTGTTGGGACAATTTATAAAGTTGAAATCAAGTTGCAAGTTTCGAGACGCGTCCGAGTCGCGTTACCCGACGCGTTTGTCACGGTAACGTCACCGAGAAACAGTCTGTCACGTCGGCGAGTTGCGCACCTTGTGCCTTCTTCTTCTCTATAACTGCTTCAATCACATATTAATGCCTCATCTCCTGGCCGCAGTAACTGATGTTGCGATTCTGTAGCAAATTTGGCCCCCTTGGAGTACTGAAGTTACCTCAGTAAACTGGTCGTCTCATCGGATTCGGAGGCTGGCTGCAAAAACCTTCGAGTCCAAATTCATGCCATGGCTGAATGACATCAGGGATACGCATCGATATTTCTCAAAGGATACTGGTACAGTGAGTTTTTCTTCTGCGAAGTTTGTGTACCGCTTTCACTGAAACGTCAGCTACTTTCAAGGATTGGGTGGCACAGTTTCTCAGTGCTGACTACGAGAATAACCAACGTTGCATCATCGATCTGCTTACAGATCCTATCTGGCTCACAGCGACATATGGTCGCGAACTCGTTGACTTGATAAATTCGACGTCCTGTAGGGCAGTGACGATGAGAATAAGTATGGTCAGCTGAGCCGCAGACATCATCTCAACCTCTTCACAGCTCCTACTTCGCAGACAACAGAAATCTTCGCATTGGATTATCTAAGAACTCGAGTAAAACGTTTGCAATGTGATGCCTCTTCCTTCACTTGCTTCTCGACACCGAGACGAAGAATCCCCTCGCGGCCGTTTCTCTGAGACCTTGACATTGTCAGTGGCATCTTCCCATGGCTCGTTGCCGTCTTCTTCCACTTCCTCTGCCTATCCACGCATGGTTCACCCTGCGAACTTCGGCCAATTTTCTTCTGCGTGCCATGGTATAAGAACTACAATTCCGTCGGACTGTCTAACCATCGACCCCTTCATCTGTTGCAGAATGAGAACCATTGGATTCGTGATTCTGGCCGCTGCATCGCTCGCTGTAGCGACCCCGACGCTTGATAAGCGCGCCGCACCCTCTGGCATCGACGTGTCTCATTTCCAGGGCGCCGTGGACTTCAACACCGCCAAAGCCAATGGCATTGTGTTCACTTATATCAAGGCTACAGAGGGAACGAGTGCGTGCTGCCACAATATACTATTTGGCCTGTCAATGATCTTATCATTTCTGCCCAGCTTTCATCGACCCGGAGTTCAATACAAACTTTGTCGCTGCAACGAACGCCGGTCTCATCCGTGGAGGGTATCTTTTTGCCCATCCTGATATCTCGTCGGGTGCTACCCAGGCCGATTTCTTCCTCGCGCATGGGGGTACATACGCTTTTCGCTTACCCTCGAGTGCTTGCTGACACAGCGCAATGTTTTCGGCGGATGGTCGAGTGACGGTATAACGCTACCGGGTACCCTAGATATCGAGAGTAGGTCGTGCTCTGTGAAAAGTCAAACTTGCCATAAACACGATTCGTCCTCAGATAACCCAAGCGGGGCCGAGTGTCATGGTTTGAGTGCCTCTGCTATGGTATCTTGGATACAGGATTTCTCGAACACGTATCATTCTGCGACTGGAGTGTGAGTATCCGCCATACCTCTGTCCGCTCGTTTTTGAACCCTTTATGTAGCTTTCCAGGTCAGTGTCGAGCTTCCTTCCTTACGATACCACATCGCCGACATCGTTGATCCAGTAATCTACACCACGACGAGCTGGTGGACGTCATGCACAGGCAATAGCGCTGCGATTTTGGGTCCACGAACCCGCTCTGGATCGCGCATTTCGCGTCAGCCGTTGGCACGCTCCCCGCCGGGTGGTCGTGAGGGTCAACTCTTTGAGATGGTACAATGGTATTGACAGTGAGCACGTTGTAGATTCAACACGTTCTGGCAGTTTGCAGATTCTGGGCCGAATCCCGGAGACCAAGATCAATTCAATGGGGACTTGGCTGGCCTGCAGAGGTGAGCTCAACTTCGCAGACATAGGACAAACTCCATCTAACGATATGGAATTCATACTCGCCAAGGGCTCATAAACTACAATCTGATCGTACACATACAGTAGGCACTACCAGCTGTTACAATTTTGTTAGCATGGTACTGAGAAGATATATTCATGCGGGAGTCGGCATACGTTATCGGGCCGCCACCTGTTTCAACGCGACCATGACAAGCTCGTTCAATACATTATAGCTCGCGACACACTTCTCCCATCTCGCATTCAAATTGTGGTACACCCCAATTACCGAGACAACGTAAACGAACAGCATGAGGAACATGATCTTGGTGTACCAATTTGCACGGTCATCCTGATCATCAGTCACGGTATAATGGTTAGACAATCGCAACTAAAATTGATTGAGAATGGACACTCGAATACTCACGGACAGTCTCACGAATTCTGGTTCACTGCGTTGAGGCTAACGACAATAGTTATAAAAGATATCCCTTCAAAGAAATGTAGAGGTGCGTACGAAATCACGTGTGATGCTCGCCAGTAGCTGTAATTCGTCGACCTTCGGACTGAAGCTAATGCGAGTAATGTACTGAGATACATCTCGAAGACAGGCCTAACCGGAATGTCCACCATAACGGTGTATTCGGCCGTGAGAATATGCTCCAAGGAGACTGTAACATGTTAAATACCTGGGTGACATCTGAGCCGTCGTCGTCGTCGTCGACGACGTCCGGTGTGGGTGATTGGATACATCCCGCCAGGGTGCGCAGCGCTTCGGCCGCTGCCTGGACTTCTTCTTGACCGCTATACGCATGCAACCCCTCGAACGCCTGGCTCACACTGCGAGCGGCTGCAATCTCGCTTGCGTTTGCGTCGTCATGCCGGGCCAAGTTAGGCTTTCCAGACGCCCGAATTTGGACAGAGGATGTGGAGGCCACTGAAGGCCCCTTGAGGAAGACTCGAAGAGGGTCGCGACGTCGGAAAAGTGTGCGACAATTCGGACATTCGGTAAGTCTTTCGACGCATATGTTGCAGAAGCCATGACCTATAGATATAGCGTACCATGAGCACTGGCATACCGGTGACATTTCGGACTACGGCAGAACTTGAGCTTACCGCATGCGGGGAGGATTCGGATTCGAGCAAGGGGTTTTGTCTCGTAACAGACCTCGCATTCAATTTGAAAGGACGTCGACATAGTTGTAGATGATATCAGGTCAAGGTAAGAGGAAGAGGAGTGTGAACGAAGTCCGGTCGAGGCAGGGGCGTCCGGAAGGCCGGAACGGTGCGTTGCGGTCTTTGAGCGCTATCGTCTCAGTCTGAAGTTTGAACATATTCGCACCGCGAACTTCGATGTCTCAATACGTTGTGAGTAGATTGGTACAAGTATATGTAGGCTCCAATAGATTATAGGATCGCAAGAGCGCCGTAGCAACCGCTATGTGTGGAGGCTACTTCATTGAACGTTATTTAATGAACAGCATTCGGATGAAAGATTTTTGACACTCCGCGCAAACGCCGCGCGACTTTACCATAGCGCGTCTATAATATTGTTGAGAACGCCGTACCTCGAGTAACACTTCGCCCACTTCGCGTGCATGTAGAAGTACAAGCCTCCCAATGAGACGATATATACGAGGAGCAGCAGGAAGAGTAGCGAACGCTGCCAGTGAGTCCTGAAGTCGACCTGCTTATGATATCGATCATCTAGTCAGACCACACACGTTTAGAACACGAGTATTAGTGTAGGATATTCGTTCGACTCGGCTCCGTGATTCGATTAGACTCGTCATATTCTATTATTGTATTCACTGCCTTTCTTATTTAACGTTTCGTCTGTCTTTCTGACTCGTTCAAAGCACAGCTTATCATAGCATTGCACTGTTTACACAGGACTCTTTATGACTCAACTTAGAACTCGTAGATGTATAAGAACTCTGGTAGTGTACTCGGTAGATAACAAATTCTCCCGAATTGCATAGGCTTACATCTGTAAACTCCCCGTGCGATTCCCCACTCTTGTGACACGACCGAACCTCTTTGGTTCGCCAGCGTTACATATTTTTTACAGTATCGTCTAAACCGCGAGCACTACTTCCACTTCACCATCTACACTTTCCCTTCCGCACGTCTGGCAAAACCCGAGGCCGATCACCTTGGACGACCGACCTGCGACGATTTCCGAACGAACAATGACTTCCACACGCTACAACCTTCGTAGCGGTAATCCTGGTGCAGACGAGGCCGGCACAGACGAAGTTGGCGAGTCCGCTTCACGCGCTGCCGGTAACGTTGACTCTGCACGCAAGACTGGTAAGCAAACCGACTCAGTTTTTGAAACTGATTTACCTCTAGAGGAAGCGAGCGAGTCTGAGGACTCGTCGCTATTGTCGAACGTCAGTAGTCACGGTACGACCATGCCGGGAGTCTTTCGAGATAGCTCAGCAGAAGACGGGAGAGCAGCTGCTCCCGCAAATGAAACTAGGTTGGTGTCCGAGGGCATTAACTATGATATAAATGTGGAACATGATAAGGTTTCATTGGAATCCACATTTCGTCGTGCTACGATAAGTGAGGTCCCTGACATAGGATCAGACCATGAGCACTTCCTAGACGACATTAACGAAACGTCGGCGGCCCTGCAAGTCGCCGCCATTGATAAGTCCCATGACGATGCCGCAAGCTCGGTGATCATGGATGAGCCAGTTCCGCTTTTGGACACCTCTGTCGTCTTGAACCCGCACTTGGGTGCGCAACCATATGTTGCTCGCCCTGAGTCTCGAGGTGAGGGTTCGTCCAAACGGCAAGGCAAGACAGTTGACCCCCGCAACTGGGGNNANGT
>SGPM01000483.1:0-15797 GCA_004802725.1 Antrodiella citrinella
AAACGAACGACGAGAAGAAAGGTGCAGCATGAAGAAGAGAGGCGGACAGAGGGAAAGATACGAAGGGAAAGACGACTCGGAAGATGATACCGTTGATACGACGAAGGGAAAGATAACGATACGACCAAGCCAACCGCCAACCGCCAACCGCCAACCTCCAGCAGCCACCATGAGAGGTCATTCGTGTTCCTAGAGGTTAGGTGGGTATGTCAACCTGACGAGCCCTGCCATGTACATGCGGGCGAACATAAGCGCGGCCGTGCAGCGGTTGCGAGCAGGGCGCAGTATTCCATCAGGGCCCGCCATGCAGTTATAAGCTGTGAACCTAGTAAGGTGTGGCGGTCGTTGAGTGCTCATTCAAGTTTGTAAGATAAAATAAGTAAGAACATACTTGTCACGGTAGATCCCCGGCTGCACTCCACGGACTACGACATGGTGGAAATCATCCCTTTCGCAGTCGCAGCAGTCGCAATCGTCAAGGTCTTGATGATGGCAGTTTTGAAACGGATCGTGCTTCGGAGGCGCAGAGCCGTCAGCGGGGAATGAGTTCTCAGCTGGACGACCGGGGTTACCCAAGTCGTCGGCTTCGGGGACCTCCGTCGTCGTTGTCGCAGGCAAAAGCATGCTGGGAGATGATGGTCTGGTGGACGATATTGGTGTGGGAGTGGGAGTGAAAGGTCGAGCATACGTTGGCTCTAGGCCGGGGTTGAGAGAGTCGTCCCGGTGAAGGTAGTCAAGAGCGGTTTCGGAATGGGTGGACGGCAAAGACCCGTCATGCAGTCTGGGGCTCCACGAAACCCCAGGACCGGTGAGGAAGGCATCACGGCGAGGGATGTCGGTGGTGTCGAAGTAGGATTGGCCCATCGAAACAAAAGACGAAAGTGAATGAGAAAACTTGGAGGGAAGAGGGAACAAAGAGGGGATGTGGTCATAGGTGTGTTTAAATAGTATTAGAACACACCGACAAACGCACTGGCAACTGTCTGCGGTAAGATGGATGACTTCTTGGGGGAAGAAGAAACGCGTACATTGATCGGATATCATCAAACGCCTAGAGGAACACAACGAGGCCTTCAGAAGTTGACAAGAACGACCAGAAAGCCGCAATAACAGGGCCATTTTCAGACGATTTCTCCATCGAGTAAAGATCAAATTCCCATGGTGTCTTCATACTCGAATTCCTACGGAACCCGTTATCCATTCTCTTTACAAGCTCTCTCATGTTGTACGCCACATTTACATCCTCCGGACATTGCTTGAGAGATAATTGCGCCACATCCGCATGCAACTTTCATTCCTGGATTCCACATTTCTACTGTTGGACTAACTTCCTGCCTCCTTCCACCAGATTTTGACATGTTGGGCCTTCGAATCTTCTGCGGAAGTTCGCAAAGCGAACACAAGGCCTTTCCGTGATACGGCCAAAGTGCATGAGCTCAGGGCCTCAGGTTCGGATAACATGACACATGCGTTGTACAGGTTGTTGACTGTCGAGTCGGCGGGCCTACGCACATCCTCCGACTGCACATCAGTTGGAGGATGTGCATGGGCCCCAATCCTGTGTCGACGGTCGAGGTGTGAGGTGTGAGATGCCCTGACTCGGAGACCAGGCAACCGCAGAAGCGGTGAGACCGTTGATGGGAGTCGCGCTGCCGGTCCAGAATCTTGCTGACAAGGAGGTGGCAGCGAGAGAGGTCGCCGAGTGCATGGCTTCAGGAACGGAATGTGTCCTCAAACTTGGAGGTAACCGTTGAAGGAGTATGCGTAGTAGATGAAGTCCCGTTCACAGTATTAGCCACCAAGTAGACTGTATTATTGTGACACACTTACCTGCAGGTGCTCCAAGACAACCGCGGGCTTCAGGGAGGCACTTAAAGGTTCTCTAGAATGACAAAATGTGTGCGTCCACAGACAAACAATGAGGTTGTACTTGATCGGTAAGCTGCGCAAAGACGAAATGACAAATAACAGTTAAGCAGAGGGTGAAACTGGGAGTAATGGACGAATGGGCGTATGAAGCGGAAGACGTGGACGAGGCAGAGACATAGTCTCCGAAGGGCCTGGGCGTAGGTGTGGAGCGGCTGTTGAGATTGAGAGAGTTGGAAGGCAACATAGTGCGGACTTGAGCACCGAATTTGGTTGGGTCGTCCTTCCGATGGTCAGAGAGGTGCGGTGCTTCGCCGCGTCACTGTGGAAAAGCGTGATGCCGAGGTTGGATGGGGGGAGCTCGAAAGGCGTACGAGCTCGAATCGCCATCGGACATGGGATCTGGTTCTGCTGTCGAGCTCTTGGAGAGATGTTTGGATGAAGAGCCCGGAGCGCTGTTGTGTGTTCTCAACGGACAGGGAGTGCTGGATGAGACGTTGAGTATCGAGAACTCCTGAGCATCCGGAGGGGTGAGAGACAACGATGTTCGGGTTGTATGTGAGCATGTGGTGCGCCGGAGAGGGGGCTCACGTCACAGCGGTGCGAGAAGTGGCCACATAGAAGCAGTGAGACGGTCGGGTCTCTCTTTTGGTCTGTTGGGATGGAGCGAGGATGGAGGAGAGAAGTGTATACACTCGCGGGCCTGTTTGCCCTTGCGAGAGACGGCAACAGCGACTGGCAAGACTAGGGTTGGAGATTCTGGAACCATGGGTTCTGATTCTGCTGTCAAGATTTGCCTTCGCAGTGGTTCCGTGTCGGACTGAAGAGGTGTGGAGGAAGAGCCCGGAGCGCCAGTGAAACTGCCAGGGGAGGGAGGAGCGACTCCGAGCGAGTCAGGACTCGAAGTCAAGAGACGAGGTGTTGTGAGAGGAGAGAGAAAGATCCACTCACCATCAGAAGTATTTGCTGTCTGCGTCGTCCATGGCCAATACCACTTGTATGCACAATCTGAGATGGGTGGGATGGCCGAGTAGTACAGAGTGGCGCCACTACAATCCTCCCCTCTTACCGGCTGACCTTGTCGATAGACTCCGGTAAGCGTCGCTTTACTATACGGTAAATCAATGCCTTTAAAGTACTCCTTTCTTGTTCGTTGGGGCAGTGATTTCTATAGACAAGTGAGCATGTGGAACATGATTGAAAGCGTGAAATGTAATTGGAGAAAGGAGGACTCAGAGTTCCCGAGATGGGAGAGCAAGGGGAAATGGGAATGGAAGCGCCAAATGGGGCTGGGAGCCCATCTTGGAGGGAGTAGGTTGAATTCTGAAAGGGGCTGGGGGCACTTGCGTGGAAGGCTTGGGGTGCTAAGCATGGCTACGCGGTGCTGAATCTTGCTGAACTTTGCGATGGTCCGGATAGCGGTCCGGGTATGCTGGGACTTCACAGTGGCGTCGGTTCCAGCATCGGTGTCGGTGTCGGTCTGTGCCAGCGTTTGAGAATTGTCAGTGAGTTCAATTTCGCCACTCTGAAGATCTTACGGCTACCTTTTCTTCCACTGAGGTTGGTATACATGTATGTTGTATGTTATCCAGCGATCGGTCTCTGGAAGTTGAATGCCTCACGTTGGAAGCCTGGGCGCCAACTCTGCTTGGGGTCGGAGCAGAGTTGGCGCCCACAGTACTAGGCGCCGCTTTGCGAGTTGCCTCAGACTCCGAAGAGCACCAGGTAAGCGCATCACAATAATACAGCCTATTTGGTGGCTAATTGCTGTGAATAGGACTTTATATACTATTCCGTATTCCTTCTACGGCTGCTCAAGGAGTGCATTTTGCAATAAATGGCTTGAGGCACTCGCTGGCAGAGTCGCTACAAGATGGTCACTGCGTGCCACTGAACGGCAGCTCTCACCAGCAGTCTTACTGCTTTCGTGGTTGCCCGATTTGAAAGCATCTCGCACATTATAGTCGACACCATTCGCAGGTGAGATGTCTGTGTTGTCAGAGACTGCGAGGTTGATAGAGTTGGAAGCAGAGCCGGACATGTTCAAGTTCTCCCTTTCTGGCCCGTGCAGGCGGCAGGCCAGGCTCCAGACTCGCGCCCCTCCTGACTCTTCATCATGTCACACGGAATGCTCTTCACCAACATCCAACTTTGACGACTTCAAGCCCACACTTGCCGCTTCGACGAGAAGTTGCTGCTTGATGGTACGTCATATCCGTCATCTCCTTCGCATCTCATTGAATTAATTAGAGTAGTAGGTGGAGAGTCCATTCAGGATCGAGAGCGGATCATGATGGTGATCGCCAATCTAGGCACCGTCTTTGAGTACAGACGGCCCATCACAGCCTTGCGGTCTGTTTCTGGAATTGAAGGTGGCCGCCGCGATCCCGGCACGGGCCCGCAAATGTCCAACCCCGCTATGTCGCAAAGGGTCAAGCTCATGGTTGCGAAATGCTGGGACGACGACAAGAAGATGAACGTCGATGGCGAGGGCTCAGACATTGTCCTCCCGCCAGGTGTAAGCTCCGACGTCCCCCTTCCTTCATCCGTCCCGACTCCCGAGCCTCCCGGTACAGCTGCAACTTACTCTTCAGCTGACCTTCGCGATGCTTTCACACACCTTCAGGAAACCACCCGCCAAATGTCGCCATTCGCCACACACATGCTCAATCCCTATATCACAATATTTTTCAAGTTCCTCACTACCATCCTGAAGGACCGACATGCACTAGGCGTTGTGGAACGCGACATCTACTGGGAACAGATCGCCGCGTTCCTCAACGTTCGCATGTCGCGCCGCCTGCTTGCGAGGGAACGTGAAAGGGAGCGCAACGATCCGGGATCATGCTGCTGACGATGGGGTGCGGGCCGCTTTCGGAGAACCGGTAGGCTGGGGAGGGAGGAAAGTCTACGAGCTCGGATTCCGGGAAAAGACACGTGGGAGGGATCCGATGGGACGACAAACGGATGGAGTGGGAGGTGGAGGAGGAGATAGACGAAGACGTCGTCGGCAGTTGGACGTGGTGAATGCTCTGGATGTGAGCACCTATAGTTCGTCTTTCCAGCAAATATGTTACTAATGTGTGTTGTTACTGATGCGTGTCTGTTTGTCTTTAGGCTCGTCGCCGACACTGACAGCATCTCCTGCAGTTGTCACAAATGCCGACAACCTTTAGGTCCCACGTCCACAGGAATTGTCCTCAAGAGTAAAAAGCAACAACCGATGCACTACCAGACTTTACCATACTGAGCGTTGCATTATGTGTTCGGTCTAACTTATAATCAAATGACAATCATTTTTTCACACTGCCCTTTAATTATCTACAATTGCATCATATCCTCCATCATACCCTGCAATTGTGGAACAGTACCATCCCCCTCATTCTCCCTATTCTCTGGATTACCTTCAGGTTCCTCATCGTCATTCTGTTCTTCGTCAACCGCCTCTTCTTCCTCTTCCTCATACTGTTCTTCCTCCTCGTCCTCTTCCTCTTCTTCCTCATCCTGTTCTTCATCGTCCAAATCCCGGCTTACACTGGGAAGGTCAAAGCCTGGTATGATAGAAAACATATGGTGATCAGCGAACTTGTTGACAAAGAATTGAGAAAATGCGTCCAAGGTTTGATGGAATGAGAAAGTGTGTGGTATAGGGTGCTCAGGAGAGAATATAGGGATGAGGTGCACAGCGCGATAAAGCTGGTGAACCGGGATTACTTCCAAGAGCGGTGTCCCGTCCTCGAAAATGTGAGGAGCGATGGTGTATAAACCGGTGACCCCTTCAAGTTCGTCGTGAGTTCGATAAAACCAATGCACAAGAGCACAGGGGTGCTGTTGGTTGGCGTGCCGGAATGAAAATAGTAGCTTGATCCTGGCTATGTCGAAACCGCCAGGAATTTCCGCCTCATTCATATCGGGGGCACGCACTAAAGCGCAATCGTATCTCGGCGGCCCGTTCCACCACGACGGTGTCGCCCGAATGAATTCACGATACATTCCAGCCGGCCCACACGAGTCGCTGGGTGCAAAGTATGTAGCAGCTGCAGAGTTGTGCACGAAGGCCTTTGAAGCCGCTACTACCTCGACCGTGATTTCTTCAGGCTCTTGGGCTGTCTCGGAAAGCAGTTGAACGAGGTGTTCTTGGACGAGATCCACGAAGGAAGGCAGATCAAGATATTCTGCCAGACCGTCAATCGTTGTCGGATAACCTCGTTCTGTAGTTCTGGTTGTGAGCGGAACAGCAATCAGATGCAAGTAATGACTTACGTGATTCATGTGCCATACTGATGAATCCCCTTCGACGTGGTCCTTCAAAGTCCCGATCCACGTCACGGTCTATTTGAGAACTTGGTTCTGGCTGTGAAGGTTGCGGTTCCTTTTGTCGGAGCCTTAAGGCCTCAATGCGAGCATGTTCCACGTCTACCTCTGCTATGGTTTCCCGAACGTGTGCTACAGCTGCCGGAAGATACGACTGTTCATCTGCATCAACTACGAAGACAAGCTGACTGAACAATGATGAAAATAGGAGGAACATCAAAAACTCACACAGAGACGAGACCCGCCGGTACGTGTCCCAAAGTACCCCTCCCTCTAGCATACCTCGGGCTTGAAAGTCGACTCTTGCCGCTGCCAGCTTGTCCTTCCGCTGGTTGATCAGAAGCATCTGACCCAACGCTTTGAATTTGTTGGTCCGGCGCCACGGCTCCTTGACAGCATCGATATGCTTAGATTCGGTGATTGAAGAACACAACCCATTTGGAGCTCCAAATAGAATGGTAAGCCATAGGTAGTGCTTGAGACTATGTTGACGCGGAAGTTCATAGCCTCTCGGACACGCCCCAGATGTTTGGAATATCGTGCGATATTTGTGATAGCGCGCCAGAGTCTCTTGCATTTGGGCAAGCGTGTCTGCGGTGAAGATGTTGCGCCTGACGAGGTAGCAGAACTCCAAGAAGGCTCTCAAAGCCTGCACCATGTCATCAGGCACATATCCCAAAATCGCTGGGAGATAAACCTGCGTCACGGTCTACTCTTGAGCTGAGGACTGTATAAGGCTGCAACATACACCATACCTTCATCAACGCCTTAGAGTCGTCGCCAGTCCATTGCTTGAAGCCACGACCGTGTGGAAAGCGTCTGAGGCCTGAAAATGGCGGAGCAATAGAGATACTGGGTCGATATATCGGTATTCGTGAAAGTATTAGCTACTGGTTTGCTTACCGTCGATCAATATCATCCAATATTGCCTTCGCCCGCTTCTTTGAATATGCAAGATTGATATACGCTGTGACCCAGGTAACAATATGATCTTTAAAAGTGCCCTTGATGATCTGATGCAACAAATCAGGGGCTAATAGCTCATAAATGTCTGCACGAGGGAAGTGATCTGTGAAGGGCTAAGGTAGGAAGTAGCCGGTCAGTCTGAACTGCTCTGGTCACATCATGTGGAAAAGGCTGACTTACAGGCACGTCGCCAACGATACCCAATTCATCCCAAAGTTGGCCCAGAGTGAACGTTTCTTTATACGCGTCAATTAGGTCTTGATTGCGCTCAATGCCATCTGAGGTGTCAAGAGCACTTTTATTTGCGGTACATCTGCAATACATGAACTCTATCGTAAGCCACCCAATAGCTGTCTCTGCAAATAAGTGACGTACTTAGCGCACCAGCCTTGAACAATTGATGCTAGTATTACCTGTTCAGGATAATCCGCAATGTATGGACCCAAGCCGTAGATAATCTTGCGGTAGAATCCGTCCCCACATTGCGTCAGAATCGGGGTTGTCATGCCTGTACGCAGTGGCTCTAGAATGCGAGCTAGGGATGCATGGAATAGTTTCCGACGCCACTTTCGATAGTGCACATCATCCCTATCCTGGTTTGTAACTAGAAATAAGCATGTGAGTACTTGATGGGACATACTACACGGCGCACTTGAAAGTCAAGACATACACTTCGGAATGGCCAAAAAACCAATTACAGACACAGCATTACGATGCGCCCGCCGCACCTGGTTATGCACATTTCCGATTGAAAGGTACAAGGGATAATAATCCGTCTGTCCAGTGGCCACGGAGACGGTGGTCTTATCGCTGCCCAAGATGATGGGCACGAAAGAGGAATCCTCCGTAGTGGGATCGTCTGCAAAGATACGGTCCTAACCCAGCATTATGAAAATCAAACTGTAACTCCATGGCTAGGGTACGTACCGCTTGATTCCATACCCAGTTCCCGGACATGAAATTCTGAAAGCGCCGTTGGTTGGCACTATCGAATTCCTTCAGAGGCGCAAAGTCAATTTCCCCAGAGAAATCGGGATTTGCCAGCATCTCCTCCACGACGGCCTTCGGATCTCGAAAGAAAATTTCGTGCTGATAGTCCATCCACGAAGGGACATCGGTATCGGGACGATCTTCGTTGTATTGCATCGTGAACGATTGCCATCCAACACCACCAACCTCAATGTGATCAATCGTGTTATACAGATCTGCGTGATCAACGAATGGGGGACGGCCTCCTGACTGGAGCAGAGAGGCTTTCCAAAGTTCGCAGAGTGTATCGATCTTGGCCCCCGACATCTTGGATTGAGCATATAGAAGCTCTGCCGCCTCGAAGGCAACTCGATCTTGAAATGGGTAGTAGTCACCTTTGGGTCGAGACTTTGAGAGAGGCGGGGCCGCATTGGGGCCAAGCTTAGCACCCTGTTTATCGAATCTTTGTCCTGGTGATATGCAGTCTTGTTGAGTGCAATGATCTGTCTATATGTTGCCGTAGACCTTACCGTTGATCTTGCTATGATATTCGGTGTGTCTCGGGTCAGGTGGAAGATCATCTACAGCCTGACCTTGCGCAACCGGTTCAAAGTCTTCGTCTGCTGCACGTTCCATTGCCGCACGTCTCGGTTGGGGACGGGGTATCGATTCCGTGGATTCTGCATCGCTCATATCTCCAGGAGCTTCCGGAAAAGCATCTAGGGATGCGAATTGATCCCGGGCGTCGTCTTCATTTTCTCTGTGAGGCGACTGCTCGCGAGAAGGCGACTGCGGTCCATCCTCATGTTCATTGTCCGCGTCAGACATAACTCGCTGAGGCCGTACACGATCAGGCTGAGCGACAAAATGCGTTAGCCATTAGCCTTAGTCAACTGGCGAAAATAAACTTCTCACCAGTGTTGCATCCGGCTCATCAAAGAGATAATGAGCTTGGATTTCATGTTTTTTGCGAAGATGTCGTCGCAAGCCTTTGTGGTCCTTGACGTGCGACTGACATCCTGTAACTAAGCACTTTATAGTCCCCCTGACAATATTCTTGTATCTGCGTCCTGGGCGCGGAGGGACTTCAATTTCTTCGTCGTCCAACATTTAGCCTGGAGGTCGCAAAATTATCAGTAAATCGATCCGCAGGCAAGAGTGTCAGCAGAATTTGTAAAACTTTGACGCAATTGGGACAAACTGCGCCACATTTGAAGGGTCGCCACCGATTGAAAGGTGAAATGATTACCAGTGAGGCTCTGTTGGCATCCGAGACGCCGTTGTTGGTTTTCCCATTCCACGACACTGGTCTCCTCCATTTTGCGACGACGCTCCTCAATGGCACGAAGAAAGACACCACTCACCGCGGAAGAAGAGGCAGCTCGACTCGAGGACCAGAGAGCCAAAGGCCGAGAGCGTACGAGAAGGTCTAGGGAGAAGAAAAAGGAGATTCAACAAGCTGAGCAAGCCAAAAAACTGACGGATATTGCGACAATGGAGTTGGAAAAGCGAATGCAGGTTGAACAACAGATCTCAGCTGCGCTGGCTCCTGCCCCAGCACCTGCGTCGACCTTAAATACTGCTGGCCGAGTAACACGTTCAGAGGCCAAGGTAAGTGAGCAGCAGCCACGCCCATCTCGTGATGATGGTCCTGCTACTGTGAAAAAAGCATCAGTGAGTGTTCTGGTCAGAAAATGAACAGTTGCTGACACGTTCCTTAGAGTAAGGCTAAACGAGTTGCTCAAGGCAAGGCCGAAGCCAACACCCACGCCGCCGACGCCGACGCCGACGCCAACCCGAAGGCGAACCCCGACGTCAGCGCCGACGCCGACGATGCCGCCAATGATACTGATGTTGACACCGAGACCGATGTTCAACAAGGACACAGGATGGGGCTGACGCGTCAAGAGTCGGTGTGGAATGTGATGCATCCACAGGACGCACACGACGCCCGAGCCGGCCGCCACGAACCTAACTTCCCAGTTGGTCGTTACGAACCTAACTTCCCACAGCCATCTGTAAGTCAAAGCACAAGTTAGATTCTTGAAGTCACTGATACTGAGTCTACCACAGCCACACATGTCTGCTCCCACGAATGAGCCGGGTGCACTGGCAGGAACTTCAACCCCAAAGAACCGGCGTGTTGTTCTTGACTTGACATCGACATCTACTGTGAAGCCTCACAGAAAACGTTCCAGCCTGAGTGCCACCAAGAGGAAGGGGAGAAAGTCCTCAATGTCGCCCAAACAGAAGCGTATGCCGGCATCGGTTCTGCAATCGATTCTGAAGAAGTCAGCACAGAAGCCCACGCCGGGGCCGGCGCCAGCGGTAGCTGAAGACGCTCAGATGCGTGAACTTGAAGGTTAGTAGTTGTGTCTAATCATCATAGTCGGACTGTGACGTATTGCACATTGACTCAGCACCTTACCTAGAGGGGGATAAGTCGGATTTGACTGTCAGTGACCTATCCGAAGGGAAGGGTTTAGAGATAGACCGTGAGCCATCCTGTTCTAAGATTCCGAAGAGTCATGATATTGAAATTAAGCACAGCCTCGTCTTCGGCCACGGAAGATGGAGAGAGTCACAGCGATGCAACAACAGAAAACCCATTCACGAATGGTTCTACATCCCGCGTGTTGACGATTCAGGACAACGACACCGAACTTGAAGACGAGTCGGACGCCGTGAACACACCTAGCGTTCGTCGTGTGCCAAGTAAGCATCTGCGTAAGCCACAGTTTAAGAGTGCTCTCACCCTCTATTAGCTTCATCCGTCCCTATCTCTTCGTCAAACCCGGTCCTGGTCCCACGACGGGAAGACCCTGCTCTTGTCCTGCAAGACGGAAATACGAAGCGTAAGCGCGACGACGGTACTGACCAGATTTCTCAGCTACCTTCGAAGAAACGCAGTACCGATAACGTAAGTTCATCCTGGAAGTATCACGATGTTATCAGATCTCTGAACGTCAGAGGTCACGACAGAATCAAACCTCCGAGATGGCTGGAGCCGCAGCAAGTGATAGAATCGCCGCTCCAAACGCCAAGCAACTGGTTCCACAGACCCCAGGTCCCAAGACCAAGACCAAGAAGGGGAAGTCACAGCCAAAGCCAGGTCTCCAGGAGCAGCTTCGTGAAGCTCGTGGTCAGATAAGGGCCAAGCAACTCCCAATTCTTCCGTTTGTCATCTATTTTTTCTCTTCTATTTTATCTAATCGCGTTATCTTCAGTACTGTCGCTGCCGCCCCTTCCGAGTCAGGTCCTAGCACTCAGGCCAATGAAAATGCAGCACTTAGGGCCAACCAGCAAGACGATGTCTATGAAATGACTCAAGACCCTGCAGCTGAGGCAGCTGAGGCGCGCAATAGTCCCAAGGGTCCCGTTACCAAGAAGTCCGGTACCATTGAGGAACTGGGAGAGTTGGTAAGAAGCGCAGACGCAATCATCGTAAGTTGCTAATACATTTTCCTCAGTACGGTGTGACGGCTGTGGCTACGCCAATGCGACCACTAAAGACTCGTGCGCTCGCAGATAGCGCAAGGAAGTCTGCTGCTATGTTAAAGGCAGAGCCCCCGTCTAAGAGTGAAGAAGGGTCTACTGGTAAGCCTTTCTAGACGTATATGGATCGGTCTACATTAATTCTCCATTCTGGCTTTGTGTCTTGTACAGCCGTCAAACTTGAAGATACCCATCCTCAGGCAAAGAGCAAGAGCAACGTCAAGATTTTACGCAAGTTCGCCTCACTCCCTGTCAATATCAGAGACGACCCCACGGATTCCTGGAAGTCGATATTCCTTCCTACTCTTTCTGCCATTGTTGGCATCACCCCCGACCCTTTCTTCATCCCAGATGTCATCCTTCTGCGTATTCTTGGAGCTCTTGCTGCCAAGATCTACCCTAACATCGCTTTGGATATCGTCAAGGAGAGTGCTATATTCCATAATGTACGTGCGCAATGTCTGACCTTACTGCAAATTTCACTGACTCATGGAGCCTCAGGCAAGTCAGCGCGTCAGCGAGTACCGAACAGCGTTCGGTACTGCAGCGGTCACTTTGGTTTGGAGAGAATTGTTTCACAACGAACTTCATACCTTGGATGAACGCGCAATTTACGCCAAAATGATGCTTGCAGACGACCGGTTCTTATATGGCGACGCGGAAGGTAATGATCCGCAGGTGAGTCTTTGACCAGAGGTTTAGAGACTGGCCTGAACGCGTGTCACAGGGTTGGAAGGACGTTTACGGCAACGAACTCATCATGAAGACCTTGGTTTGCCATTTCAGTTCGTCTAGCGGAGCCACAGAGATGCCCCCCTCCCTCATCTCTATCTTTGAGGATTCCTACAGCCCAATGGCTCGCATAAAGCTCAAAGAAGGGAGGGTGACCGTGGCAGCTCTTCGGGGAGCTTTGACGTTAGCAATCGTGGCGGTAAGTATATTATGATATATCGTCAGAGCAGACAACGCTGAAGAGCCATACCGGTACTTAGGTTGAACGAGCGTGGACTTTGTGGGCCACTGGACAGATGGTTCTCGAGAAGGCACAAACTATCGGCGACAAGTACTTTACAGATGTGCCTCCTAGCGTGGTAAAGCCTGAGAAGAACCCAGCGCAAAACCAATTTTCCAAAGACAAGTATGGAGCCATCCTATGTACCCGCTGGCTTGAAGACATTCTGGAAATCAGCGATCGCAAGATTGCTAAAATTTGTAGCAAATCGCAAGATCTCTATCTTTCCAAGAAACGCACCGCTCAAGCTCCTGGCCTAGGCAAGGTTAAATCTGAAGCTCAAGATGAGATGTGGGGCCTGCAGAAGAGTGTTATACGCCGCTCTAAACCGCAGCGCTGCAGAGATTCCGACTCGGAATAAAATTAAGGTGAGTCACTCATTTCTTACAATTCTCTTCTTATTTCTGAGCAACATGAGCCGCAGGGAATGTTTCTTTGCGCTCAATGATCCGGCGCTCAATGATCCGCAATCGCTTCAATTCAAGTTCATGTACTCCCCGACCGCTTTCTTGTTTCTTGGAATGCTTCACTTCTTTCTTGTACTCCATGATCGCTGTTCAGCTCTTCCCCATTGTGTACTGCGTGCTTTGGAACCGTGCTTTTACATGGCTTTTGAACTGTGCCTAGCATATTACCGTGCTGCCAGACTGTACGCGTGCTTTGGTGCGCTTTTTGCAGCCAGCTTTGCAACATGATTTTGGTGTGCTTTGGACTGCTATTCGCAAGCTTACAGGAGGATGATTTTGGTGTGCTATTTGCAAGCTTACAGGGGGTCGTTCGCGCCACTGAGAGTTGGGCTACCAGCGTTAAAGTTATGCTATTCGGCGAGGCCGGGCTGGCTGAAGCTTGAGCGCTTACTCAGCTCGACCCCGAGCTGGGTAGGCGCCCTGCTTTCACCGTGCTGTGTGAGGTGCTTTGTGACGTGCTTAGAGCTGCTATTGAGGTTTTGCATGATTGTATGCACTTTCTCAAGCTACGTGCGCAGGAGTGCAGAAATTTCGGCTGAGCGACGAGCTTTAAAAGGTCAAATCGGTCAGACAGCGACCAGGCTGACCGGGACTCGGGCGTCAAGTCAGCTGCTGAGCCTGACAAAGCACGTGCTGCGGTGTGCTGGGCTTGACCTGGAACGGCGGCTATGTGTCAGGGCTCCGGCAGGGCTGAGGGGGACATACAGGAAAAATGGCTGCCGGACATATTTGTCAGCCTTCTCGGTCCTTTTGAAGCAGGTACACAAGCAAAATTTAATGACGGAGCCAGCTCTGCGGTGCTGATGCAGACATCGTGGGAAGCCCTCGGTCAAGCACGCCGCAAAAAATGGTGACAGGGCTGGGATCGGGCTGGAACTCATGCAGCTCCGGCTCCAGCACGGCCAAGCCCTCCCCGGGAATTGCTGATGAGTTCGTGACAGTTCAGCGCAAGAGAAAGTAATCGGTCTTGATGCTCTCAACTCAGACCGTCCGGAGCCACCATCGTGCTCGAGACCACAGTACGGATACATATGTCACCGTGAACAGACGACCCAAACATATATATACGAGAATGTCGAGCGGGACAAAACGAGAAGCATGTGAAGTAGCAGTATAATCCATAACAAGCGGTTACACCTTCTCGAGGTTCGTATCTGAACGATTTGACGATGTGTCACGCGCACATTCGTACGCTACAACAATGGGGTTAGCATTTGCGTGACTGTCCGAAAAGCGAAACACATACCTCGCTCTTGCTTAGCAATATCCGCCTCCCGATCGCTCGCCGCCACCGTCCCAAAGATGATATCCATTTCCTCCAAGCTGCGTCCTTTCGTCTCAGGGATCAACAGCGCAAACGTTCCCATGCCCAATACATTGATCGCACCGAACATCAGGAAGAGCTTGTATCCCAGAGCAGAGACAAGCGTGGGTGTGACTTTGCTGAGGATGAAGTTGAAGAGCCATTGGGAGGCACTGGCGGTGGCAAGACCGTAGTGACGCGTGCGGGTATTGAAGATGTCTGAGACGTAGATCCAGCTGCCAAAAGCGCGGTAACATTAGTATTGAAGCGAACGGGCTTGACGGGGTAAGATGGACTTACGCGGCAGGCCCACATCCCATAGAATAGAAACACACGTAGACATACAACATCGCCGCCATGGCCTTACTGGCAGGTGGCGGTGCAGCAGTCGAGTTTGAGGGGGGAGGGTAAGTTTTGAGGAGCGCGCCAACGATGAAGAACGAGATGCCCATGCCGATGGCAGATATGAATAGGGAGAATTTACGGCCTAGAGTCTCAACGAGGAAGAACACGAATATGGCTGTCGCTATCACTTTAACAACACCGTACACACCGGTTGCGAGTAGGGAACTTGTTTCACTTGTGTACCCAATCTATAATAACGGCCTGAGCAAGGTTTCTGAAAGTCAAGCATAGGCATGGTTAAGACACGTACAGAGGAAAAGATCTGAGGACCATAATAGTTGATTGAATTTTGTCCACTCCATTGCTGCAGCATGAAGATCACAACCGCGATCACAAACCTCTGCCAATTTCCCTTTCCAAGAAATACATCCCTGAGCCCCAATCCTCGTCTCAACTCCTGCTCTTCACGAATAGCTGCCTTAATCTCAGCAAACTCACGCCGGACGGAATCACTGTCTACCGCCAGACGGCGATAGGATGCCAGGTTCTCGAGTGCCTCGTGCTCGCATCCCACAGATGCTAGCCAACGAGGAGATTCCTTGACAGTGAGGAGACCGAAGGCGAGAAGGCATGCTGGGATTAGCTGGAGCCCGAATGGGATACGCCATACACCAGGTCCAGGCTCGATCATGAATGCCAACGCCGTCTACACGTCCAAACCCAGATCAGAGTCAGCCAATATTGAACGGCGCGAAGGATTGCGTACAATTCACAAAATAGGAGATCATGACACCAAATGCGACCAGGACTTGAAAGAGCCCTGTAATCCGGCCACGGACCTCTTTTGGAGCGCACTCTGAGACGTAGGCGGGGGAGACGGCGGATATAGCACCGATGCCTACGCCGGCAATCACGCGACCTGCGTAGATGTATGCGATTCCCCGTGAACCTCCTGCAATAGTTTGCAGGATCTGAATCAATACAACATCAGTTATCGACTTCGACGGTAGTCTGCTGTAAGATGACTTACAGCGCCGAGTACGAAGGACAGAGTGAAACC
>SGPM01000484.1:0-15754 GCA_004802725.1 Antrodiella citrinella
CCCATGCAACAGTTGCAGTTGCAAAAACGAAGATTCGCCTCAATGCTGCGCAAGCGCTTATTCCTGTGGTACGGGACGTTCTCTGTGATGCGGGACTCTCTCATACGGGATTTCACGCAAGGCTGAATTTTGGCACGGGGTATGTTATTTTCTCTCTATGATACGGGAATTCTCATGTGCTGCGGAAAATATTTTTTGTGCATTTTGAACAGCATAATTTTACGTGTCCGTCCGCTATTGACACGTTGACGGTTCACCGTGACAGTTATCTACGAACTACTGGGACATTTCGAAGGTTGCTCAGGTGAGTGAAGTACGCGAGATTATTTTGTTACTAACCACTATGCTCAGTAACATGCACAATAGGCTTCCCCGCACCGAATCCGATTCGCAGGCGTAGGCGAACAGCACTCTCGCGTCCGCGTAGGCTTCGCATTTTTTGGTAGCCTTGGGCATCTCTCAACATTCGACCGGTCCTTGCAAGCCTTTCCAAGCGTCCTCGTCTTTCATGCATCGTATTGACCCTGCCATGGCAGCCTGATTTGTTTTTTTCTTTGCACTTCTTCGTTCACGACACCGCTCTTTGTCTTACGACCTCCTCACGACTACCAATACAAACGTTTTCTTATGAAACCTATCACTCCACCACTTCCACTTTTTTCCAAGGTGACGCTTCCACCATCACTCTTCTCACCGACGTCGTCGCCGCTGCCGCTCACAACTCCTCTAGAATCGTAGTTCGTGATTGTGCGACTGCGCCCTGCCGAATTTTATCAACGATGGATCGGCCGCCTCGCTGCCATTCGTGCAACAACCACTGCATTCCCTTCGTACAGCTTCTAGTAAGTACTATATACTAGTACCTCACTCAAAGAAAAGAAGTGAAATATTGACACTTACGCACGCCGTAAAATATAATACATAGCGAGAGCAACTGGTCAAGAGCAATGAACTTGCGAGTCGCGACTCGGATGAAACATTGAAAGCCGGCACCGATCGGGTTAAACGATGTAAGCGCGCCCTCTTGCTTGTACCTTTCTTTTTCTTGCTCTTGATCAACTTGAATCCTCTCAATGTGCTGCTCACGCCAGACGCAGTCGCCGGTCGTGCAGAACTGGCCGTGCCCACCTTACATGGACAACTATACAGTATACCACAAGATCTACTTTATAGTACTGTGAACGTGTTTGCCAAGCGAAGAATTCGGGTTTTCTAGGACCAAATGAACGCCACCAAACTAGGGGCACCAGTGTCTGCATAGTATTAGTAATGTTGGGTAGCTTTACATCCATTCTATAAGTTTTCGTCCTCCCCCGGTCGCGAACTCCCCAGGTGTGCTCATTGCAAGAAGGATGGGCTTGGTCGTACCCGCAGTGCTCCTGCGACACCCCCGTTACACCGTCCTCGTCGCCGTCACCTTCGTCATTGCCACGCTCGTCCTCACCGCGCCTTCCGCACCGTCCGTACTGCTGGGTTCTAATGTTGGACTTGGATCAACGTCGTCACTCAATTCGGAGTCATGGGTGGAAGATGCTGTGAGGGAGGAGGAGGTACGGTACGGAGTGATGTTGAAGGACAGGGCGGCGATGGTGAGGAAGTATGGTCCGACGCCTGAGAGCGTGCAAGCGTACGCCTATTCCACTCAGTCAGTATTGTCTATTGTCTTCGGTGGTTGATTGGTTTTGTGTACGCAGGTTCCCTGAAGGTCTGCTTTACACGTTGTGTAGGTCTTTTTCTCATCTGGTACTTTAGATTTCGGATTAACACGGAAACATTGTAGGGGACTTTTATATACCATCCTTCCAATGCCCGCATCGCGTGGAACGGCTCGGGACGATGGGAGACGGTGGGAAGTGGGTATGCGGCTTCGAACGCGTTGCGAAGCAGCCAGAATGCGTGATATACTCCTTCGGTGCGTGTGTTCTTGACTTATGCATAGCAACGTCCCTCATATATTCCTCTCTCTCTCTACAAAGGCATCAATGAGGAATCCTCCTTCGAAGCAGCCCTCCTCACGCGTAGCCCCGGCTGCCAAGTCTGGGGGTACGATTTCAGCGTGTCCAGATTCGGACCGGAGATCGAGTCCCTTCCCGCGCTTAAGTCGCGCTCACACTTCCACCCCTACGCACTCAGCGCACGCGACGCCCACGCACCGGAGGCGTCCCCACCGGAGTACACGCTCGCGTCACTCATGGCGGCGAACAACCACACGTGGATTGACGTGCTCAAAGTCGACATCGAGGGCGCTGAGTTCGAGAGTCTCGCGCAGTTTGTTGACGACTTCAGTGGTGGTAACGGTGTGCTGCCTGTGGGTCAGATGCAGCTAGAGATTCATGCGCGCGAGTGGTCTGGGTATGGCGATTTTGCGCACTTCAATGTGTGGTGGGAGAAGTTGGAGAGGGCGGGGATGAGGCCGTTCTGGACGGAGGCGAACCTGGTGTATCTGAACATCTTCAAGAGCGGGGTGAGGCCGGATCTTGTAGAGGTGCGTATTCAGTCCATGTTAAGAAATCTTGCTCCGCAGCTAATGAGGGTGTATTGGCTGCAGTATTCGTTCTTGAATGTCAGAGGCGAACATGCCTTGGTATCTGATAAATATAATTGAACACTGTTCACTGGATGAACGGATGAACAATGTCGATCAAAATTTTCCTACTTGAGAAGTTGGTCGACATTGCTTCTCCATTGCTTATCCTTAATTTCTCTTCGACGTCTAGCCTCTATTCTACCACAAGTTGCTCGTTGTTGCCTTGAAGGTAACTCGGAGAACACCTTAGAACTAGGCGGAATGCATCCAGAAAGTGAGTACAACGCGGATTTCACAAGTGGGCATGGGACTCAGTTGCTTTCAGCCAATCAATAACGCACATAATTCTGCGAATCCGCCAACTTCCAGAACAATGTGCTGTGCGGTCCTTGGCTTTTGTCCAGTGGTGTCCGCCCAGCCACTTCGGACTGCTAGTTTTCTGCCCGCATCTAAGAGCTGTGCTAATATATGTCGGAATGTCGGACGAACGCACGAAATGAACTTCCATATTGTTGACTGTCAGGAACGCAGTCTTCTGGAATCGTGCACACCGTTCATGCTGTTGTTACTTCCGTGACATGCTGTTCTTCATTGAAGGAAATATTCTCGAACATATAGCTGGAGACTACTTTGCCATGACTTGTCGATGGATGTGTGTCTGCTGTACGTCTCATTCTTCTCAGACATGGTCAGACGCCCTCATACTTATAAACATGCTTCTCCTCGGTCAGCCTCCCCTCTGCAGATATCCCTCGGGCCCCTTCTCAAGAGATATCTTCTTTCAATCGAACCAGACGTATCGTCCCCGATTATCAAATTTACGCTGAGTAGGTCCTCGTATGCGACCAAGTTCGTGCGATCTGGTACTCACTATGCGTCTACAGCCAGATATATGGATTGGGCTACGGAATCCCATTGTGGTATGTCAATTGCACCTCAGTGACAGACGTAGTCATTCATGACATGTTCAGGCAACCTGCGCCTTTACGCTACTACGACAAAGCCAATATCGGGGATGTTGGATACATACGAGGAGGACAGTTCCATCTCCTCTTCAGTGCAGGATGCGCACTCGGGGATCGCGTCCTAGGACGTGATGTCCCTAGTGACTTCCGTCTTGTTGACCCACTACCCATCGAAGTATTCGGGTCTCAACCACGCAGACCCGGTGCTCTCGCCACGGACAGTATTGAGGTGTCTGGTGGTAAAGCTAGGATTGAGATGCCATGGATACTCACATACCTTCACTTTGTAGGCCGGCCTCCTTGGTATCCGCTCATGCTAAATTCAACTTCAGATCCAGCACAAATCAAGGAGCCATTCTTATGACAAAACACAAGACATCGGCATGACGCTCAGCGTCTCATATACTTCCGCGAGTACATCATCTCCAATTTCAGGTCTTGGGAAGTATTTGCCCGTAGCTAGGGCCACGACGTCACTGTTGAGGATTTCATCCTTGTTTCAGGATGCGATCTGACAGCAGACTTCACCATGTCAGCGTTCTCGCAGACTGGAGGTCGTCTCAAGATGTCGTTTGAAGTCGGTGCATCTACGGTCGCAAGGATGGGTGTATCAGGGTGGGGATCATGGCGATACAACCATCCTGTGTACGAGAATGGGGTCCACAGGAAACGGAGCCCAACGTCGTGACGATGACAGAACATGGAGAAAACACAGCTCCAGAAGACGACTCACCGGGGCAAAGTGACGACCTTCTACAATACCAGCATTGTGTATTCGTGCGAGGATTCTGTATATTCACGAGGGCGAAGGTCATCCGGAAAGTGATCAAGGCGGGTGCTGGCCCTCATGATTTAGGACCGGGCGATAAGGATAACTTGTCCGACCATCTCCAACCTCTTTCGTATGAAGACGAAGTGGAAGCTGTCTCTGAAAATTCAAGCCTCTCAGGCTTGGAAAATGGCAAGGGGTTGCACACCACATCCATAAATTTGCTCAAGGTGAGCTATGGCAACCACTATGGCGCATGGTAAATGGATACTTATCAACCCAGTTCCGAGACCCGCTTTCAATTATCGCTCAGGATATCTTCGAGGTATGCTATCACAAGTATCTAGGCTCTGTAATGCTCCGACTGACTATTCCGTTTTTATTCCAGAAATCAAGCGCGGAGTTTGTTTGTGTTCATGGTTTGGATACATCCACCTCCTCAAGGCCGCGCAGTCATGCGGTTTGCATTTCCAGGACACAACATCGCTCCTTCCCATCCGTATACCCGATATTCACGAAGATGCAGGAGGAGGTATGTGTATTTATGTCGAAAATTCTGCAAGTAATAACGTAAGGCACACAGGCGCATGGCTCGACGTGAATATTGATGATGACGGCGTACGGAAGTGTCACGTCGAGTCTGGCCAGCCGTCAAACTCGGATACTCAGAGGAATTATCAGACTCAAGCAACAGACATGACATCTACAGTTTCACATGCGCCCGAGAATTCCGCACGAAAGACCGCTGGACAAAGTGATGCCACAATACATAGTCTCAAGAAGGAGTCGAAGGAGGGTAAGCCGAAGTCGAAGGAGGGGGAATCGAAGTGGAGGAAGATGGCGCGAAGTGGACGCGGAAGGGGAGGATGAAGAGGGAGACAAGGGAGGAGAGAATGGAGGATAAAGCGAGGGACGGGAGCATCTTCGCAGATATATTGAAGCAGCTGCCAGATTGCTAGCTCGCTAAATTCAGCACGGGGAACCGTGACCATATGCATACGTAGATATGAAGGGAAACATACAGTACCTCCGAACAAGTACTGAGACCTGAGTGCCTATCGCAGAAGTTCATTTCTGTCAGAGGGGACATGTGGTTAACGTTGTCTATGATCTTGGTTGAGTCTTGGTTGCTTGAGAACGGTGGAGAACCTTCCAGTTCAAATTCATGTTGTTAGTTAGGATGCACGCTGCTTTGCCCTTAAGTATATATACTTAACGTATAGTAGTCATCTTCTCATGCCAGTTCAACGTTCTTCAATCTTGGTGATCAAGCTGTATGCATGGCGATACAGATACAATGTAAAGGATAGAAGTTACAGGATGGATCCACGATGTACAGAGAAAACTAGCAGAAATTTACAAGCACAAGTTGCGAGAACATGCAATGGAGACATGTCCGTGGTGATGACAAGAGAAGACATCCAATGAATGGGAACAGAAGGGAACAATAGATGGGGCCGAGGCAGATGCATAATGGTACAACACTACAAGTAACTGCGATCGCGTCGCAGTCAAGTGAAACTTTGGGGACAACAGGTACAAGTGAAAAGGAAGAGGCAAGCCAAATAATAAAATGGAACCTCAAAGCGGTCAACACAACACTCACGAATGGGCTCTTCATCGCTCCGTAGAACATCGCCCTCAAGCCCATGCCGAGTCTACCCACCAGCTCTTCTCGGCTCCTCTCACTCTCCATGTGCAAATCCCCTTCGCAGCCGCAACATACACATACTCTCCCGTCGGGTCAAAGCACAGCCCCGCCAGATCCTGTTCAACGTCCGGACCCGCCGTAGCAGCCGGCGTTTCTTCCTCGTCTTCCCGCGGTTGAGAACTGCGCCAATACCGCCGAGACGCCGAGCGCACAACGGACAAGCGAGAGTACGGTTCGCTGTGTTCCCGCGAGGTGCGCTGTAGTGCAGGACGTGACAGGCGGAGAGGGTGGTCGGCGATATGAGAGGGCATGGGCAGACGGACGGTTGTGGTCGAGGTAAACGTTGACGTCGGTCCAGGTGTTGATAACGCTTGAACCGTACCTGACGATGGCGTGGGCAGAGCAGGTGAAGCTGCTCTAGACGGTGTGTGTGACGAGAGACATTCAGCCTCATAGTCGTCGATGTCCATTTCGTCTTCTCGATCCCGGTCGTCTTCAAGGTCCTGTCGGTCGTCTTGAGAGCTCAATGTCGGATTGTGATATGATGGCCGTGTCCGGGCATGGCTTGTTCGTCGACTCAACAACCGCCTGACATCAGTCTCCACTTCCAAGTCACCAAGAGGTGGAATGACCACGATACCATCTACATCTGGGTCCTCGTCTGTAATATTGCTGCCATCGTCTCGGGTTCCCCGTACTCGACGCGTATGTCTCCGCCGTCGTGAGCTAGGGTCGGATATAGGTATTCGGAATGCGTCTTCCACGGCTCCACTGAGAAGCCGAATGCGCGGAGGGGGCGGTGGTACAGAAACAACATCTTGAGAGGGTGAAGCAGAAGTTACGCGAATAGGTGGAGAAGATGAGCGAGAGCGTGGTCGCGGGTGCCGAGACGACGTGTCAAAGTTGGGCACGCGTACGATCTCTTCGCTCTCGAAAGTGCGAGCGTCGACGACATGGAGTAATGATGTATGCTGCAAAATAATTAGAGACGTCTAAAATGTAGACTGATGATGAGACACACCTCGGTGAAAGTCATCACTTCCCTCCCGACACCGTCTGGACTGAACTTGACACTGCGTACTCCCCACCCAGGCGCATTCGAAATTCCCCTTGACCAGTCCCAAGGGGCATCGTACAGCCATCCTGTTGCGTTTCCATTACCATTCGCACGATCCGCAGAACGTCGGCTTTTGTCCGTTTGAATGACCTTCAACGGCTTCGTGCTCCGTACGTCCCAAACAACCACGACACCTTCCTGAGAGGCCACCGCGAACTTGGAGCCATTAGCCGAGAAAGCAGTAGAGAAAGAGGCAGCAACAGCGGAATTAGCGTGTGCATGCGGGTTATAAATATATGAAGGAGTGTTGATGTAGCTTGAAAGCGAGAGCTGGCAAATGGTTGTAAAAGAAATACGTGAACCTCCTGTAATACGATGGAGGTATATATCAGGAGAGTCGCCAACAGACAAGAGCGTGCGGCCGTCCGGCGATATTGAGGCTATGCATTGGGTTAACTTCGAGCCGACCAATAGGCAATATCAAGAAGCTTACAATGATTGACTGGAACGTCAAGCTTCAGATGACCGACCAGAGACAGCCGCTGTGCACCGCTGTTCGACAGTCGGTGTGATATGGTGTTCTCCCCACCACCTCCTTTTCTGCGCAGAGCTACATCGTAGAATTTGACTGTCTTGTCATTGTTGCTTATGACTACCCGCGGCTCCGCACTACTCTCGTGTGACCCACAAAGGCTGAGAGAAGTCAGATGTACCGAGTTGTTGATGGAAGCTGGTTGATCCAGAACAACTTCAGACCGCCAATATTGACGGCTAAAATTTCGAGGAGGTAGCGAACTACCATCGTCGTCCTCTGGGGGTGACGAGGAACGAGAGTGGGAAGGAGAGGCATACAGAGACAGATGAAGTTCGGCCTCTTGACCACCCGCAGCGAGTAGGGTCTCGTCAGAATCGAGGGAAAGGGACGAGAGAGAATTTGGAGTGTACCCCAAAGTAGTGACACAACTAATTTCTGACTGTACTTGGGATGTTTAAGTTCAGGGACGCTTCAGTTATAGCATTGGCTTACAGTGGTGAGGTCGTGTTCGACTATCGATTTCCCCTGTGGATAACACACCACGCCCTTCTCGTGTGGGCATATCAGAACATCACGGAGTTGTCTGCAAAATAGTCAGTCATTCAGTCTCTCAAAACATGACAATAACGAGTCAATAAGTAGCCACTCTGATACAAAGATTCCTCAGCCAGCCATGAGCACTCGTAATAATAGAATGACAACCCTCCCATGGCGACGTCAAATTATGCTGCACAGATTCCTCCTGTCCACCACTGATCATTCAAGATCCCGGTGACCATGAATCTGCCAGAACGCGACTCAAAACTCCCTTCTGGAGCAACAGCCATGGAGATCCACAACAACCGTCTTTTATGCAAAGCCTGCGGAGAAGATAACGATGAAAGACACGCACATGTGACCAATAGTGACATCTGTAGGAGCTGTTCCATCTGGCACCGATGAAGTCAGGAGTGTTGAGATCCCCCGAGCCATTTAACAATCGTCTTTGCGGCAAGGAAGGCGTCAGAGTAACGCCTTCGCAATGTCGACGATATAAGTGATCAAGAAACTCTGATTTAGATGACGACGGTTGACAATTTCGCGTTGGGGCCGGAGTCAGTGGGCGGACGAGTATGAAGCGGTAGGAGCCACGAATGGAGCTATTGCGGCCGAGCAATCTTTCGACGACTATCGACACTAAAACCGTCCGAGTTGAAATAAGTGCTGCGAACGCTGAATTCAGCGGGAAGAGTGGGAGGTCCAAGGGAGGTCAAGTATTGCGATCCAAGTAGAATCCGAGTCGACAAGACGACCAACTTGAAGTAGGCTCTTTGGGCGCGCTCCTGGACGTGTGAATATGTCGTGAGATTTGAGACGAGGAACGTTGGAGATGAGTTTCGTTGTTGCACGACGGAAACGACGACGACGAAGTCGGAAGAAGAGAGACGAAGGAGAGGAGAAATGAGAGAGGAGGGAAGGGAAAAGGGAAAGCCGCCCGGAGCCGGAGGGTCATAGCCCAAGGGTCCGAACAGACGCCCGAGAGATCCTTCGTTCAAGTTGCCAGTGTCTTCTCCCGTTGGACCAACCTCAGCAATCATCCGAAATCTATACGACCACAAACTGCCACCTATATTACTCTTTCAGTACGAGGAAGATCCCTCTAGGCTCGTATGCACTGTGCAGTGAAGTCGTAAGTCATGAGAGGTTGACAACGAAGTTGAACGGAAGCGGAAATACTACTGCCGGTGCGTGCTTGTGAAAACATACTCACAGTTGTGGTCATCACTGCCATGGTTCTCATGTATGATATAGCTTACAGTTTCGCTAATCGCTGTAGCCGCTCCAACGGCATGTCTTGGGCCATATAGTACAAGCGAGCACAAGCTCCATGACTGTGCAATCCTGGCCTTAGAGTGCAGTTCCGGGCTCCTGAAAAGTCGGAAAACCGGCGGGGTAGATTTTCACTCTTGGTGTTTGTCGCGTCACGTCGTCCAGTGCGAGTCACTGTGTTCAATGACGCGTGTAAGTTAGTCAATCTGAACTCAACAGTGTCTTGCATAGACCTGCGGATGGTCACCGGAGTGCCTCAAAGGCAGTCGTGAAGGCGTTGGCAGAGCCTATGGCCGCTGACCCAACCAGCCATCAGACCCGACCTTGAGCATGTACCGCACGCAAGTTGGCTTATTTATGCTCTTCATCCTTGATGGAAATACTCTCGGAAGCCGCTGCCGTCATTTTGATAATGTCCCCAGCGCAATCTTCATTCAGGATGTCTTTATCGGCGATACTTCTCAATTGGTCGGAGGAGAAAAGTTTTCACGAATTCGAGGTACGCTCAAGCTGCCCTTCGTCACCCTGAGGCGACCCTTGTGCTGACGCACCTATAGACTATGAACACTTGAGAAGCCCAGCCCAATAGTGCAGCCTTGGTCATGTTGATAAAGCTTCGGATAGAGTTGCCGTTCTCGTGTATGTTTTCGGAGTCTCCACGTATGCTAAAGTGTTGGCGCGAACTGCTACTTGTCGCTCGCATCATATAACAATTTGGCAGCGATCGCAAGGTATATGACCAAGTGAGCCTCTATCAATTTTCGTCTCGTATACACCTGACTGGTAAGCAACTTTCACAAAATATCTAGCTGATCATCATGTGGAGCATGTGTCTTATTTTCACATTTCCCTCCCGGGATGCGCTTCATGGGGTGAGCGAAGATGAAAACGTGGGTGACGATTCGAGACTATTCAACGCCTCGGAAAATCTGATGCGACGGTAGTTTGTAGATATATCTCAGAAGCGTAGAACGTATTTCAATATCTGTTTATCAGTGTACGAATATTGACGGCTCCGGACCCTTCAGGACCTCGTGCGTGCTTATAAAATATCTGGGGATGATTTGAGTCGTACATCCTCTCTTGCCATCCTCCCCATCAGTGAGTCTTCCTTTCATGACATGGATCCCGTTCATTGAGACTGATTATCGTCAGCAGCCCGTGTACATATGGCAGTATTACCCACCGACGCTATTCGGGATCCTTCGCCGCAATTGCAAGTAGTGTTGCGCTGGCTCGACGCGTTGGTCACCACTCATGACGTGAAGGCCCTCGAGTCTACTCTCACGGAAGATTATACCTATCAAGTACTTCCTCGGTCACTTGGTCGACTCGCTCGCAGTAAAAGTGAATTCTTGGAATACTGCGACTCCTTCTCAATGCGTGTCGTGAGAGACTTTGAGGTACGGTCAATTTTCCGAATAGCACGGGCACACTGACGGTGGTTTCAATCATTGTAGGCCACTATCCACGAAGTCATTGAAACGCCCAACAATGTCGTCTTCCATGTGCGTGCCTTCTCCGCTAGATGTTTACTGCGAAGGTTTCTAACGGACTGGCCAGGCTTCTTCGACAGCTATATCCGCGACCGGATATCCGTATGCGAATGAGTATATCATCATCATGCATGTCAACCTACAACCAGATGGCGAGTACAAGATTCGTTCAACCAAGGAGTTCGTAGATTCCAAGCTTTCTTCGGAGTTTTTCCCAGCGGAGGCAAAGAGGCAGCAGGAAGTGGTGGAGGCGAAGAGGCAGCAGGAAATGGTCATGACAAGCTGACTACATGGTGAGAGCTAATTCTGCATGCATGACTGGCCTTTCTCAGCGATTTGCAGGACCCGAATTCATGCTATCTCGCTATTGAACAAGCACACCCTGTGTGTATAACAGTGATATTTGTATCATATCATCGAACGTACAACGAATTTGTTATGTATTGTGCTTTCGACTGTATTTAACCATCGCGGACTCGCTGATGTACTGCTTCATATATCCCTCTCGCTATTCCTTGTCGCCATCACTTGAATACTCAGACACATGGCGTCTGTGATGACGATCTCACGCTTGTCCTCGTCCAGCTTCAAGCCAACCTCAAACGGGCCCGAACTCCGATGTATAGCCCTCCTTCTAGACGCTCTCAGCGGCGCAGTCAGTCCGAAGGCTCAGCGCTCAGGCTTCTGTCCGTATCTCTCCTTCCTCCTCTTCCATTTACATACTATTATCCACTCATACGCTTGCGTGTCGGAATATTGTATCCCGATCGCGCAGACGTCGATGCAATCAACCACTTCTTCGGACAAACGCTCTACCGATCATGCTGAAAGGTTTTGTCTGGTGAGTGCGAATGATAAGGATCAAACAAGGACCTCGCGTAACGGAACCCAATAGACGTGCTATGAAGAGGCCTCCAGCTCTGCATCGGGATCCTCGCGCTTTTGTTCGACGGAATGCAAGGCGTTGTTGATAACGTTCACTACGCGACTGGCGAAGGCGGTGACTACCACCGCGCTCGATGAGAGTATCCTCGATGTTCCCGAGAATGAATCTCAGAAGACCGTCAACCTTCTGCTCAACGTATGCTTCCTTTAGCCTCCCCATCATCTGCATCCTCGACTCACGCTAATCTGTAGGCGCTTCAATCCTCGCGATTCAAGGCGCACCGTCGGGAGGTTCACAGACTTCTAGTGAAGCTCTCGCTAAAATTTAACATCCTTCCTGTTTCTCTCTTCCTCCACGGAGTCAAGTTTTCCGGAGGAGAGTGCCATAGCTCAGGCAGCTTTGCGGATATCTACGTTGGTGAACTGGACGGTACGAAGGTTGCGCTCAAACGACTGCGCATGTTTCAAATGATCGACGAGTCCAAGAGAGTCCAATTACAGCGCGTGAGTGTGATCTATTACTTTTGACTGCGAGTCATCCATAACTGAAAAGGCCTTCGTCGAGCAGTCATTTCACCACGAGTCGTTGATCTGGCGTGGCCTCAACCACCCACATGTGCTACCCTTTCTAGGTGTTGACAACTCAGTTTTCAAACGCAGTCCGTGTATGGTTCTACCTTGGATGGGGCTTGGAAATATACGTTCTGCGGCACATCGGCTGAACAATACCCTCCCTGTGCCCGAAATGATCACGCAAGTTTTAACTTGGGTACGTGCTGCAGATACAAAGCGCTCATCATTTAAACAGATCACAGCTCACTCATGTGTTTTCGCAGATCTACGAGATCACGCTGGGGCTTGCATACCTTCACTCAGAAGGAATTGTTCACGGTGATCTTCGTGGTGTACGTATGCATCATCCATCAAACCATTCTCAAACTTGATATCCGAACTACAGCCCAATATATTGGTCGACTCCGACAGGACAGTCAAACTCACAGACTTCGGATTGGCAGTCTTTTCGGAGGGTGCAAGTCGCAGTTACGGGTCGACGCGGGGCGGCAATGCTCGCTGGTTATCTCCAGAGCTGATATACCCAGAGCTATTCGAGTTGACTTCGGATCGTCCGACTTGCGAGAGCGACGTGTTCGCGCTCGGATGCGTATGCGTTGAGGTAGGTCAATCTTCCTCATCCGGTGACAGCTTTCATTAACGCTCTGGCTATCGTAGTTATGTACCGTCGAAGCTCCGTACGCTGGAATCTCGGACAACCAGGTGATTGCAAGAGTACCACTGGGCCTAAGGCCGGACCGTCCAAAATTTGCCGATGGAACAGACCTTCCAGATGCGCTATGGTCTACCGTCACTCTTTGCTGGCAAACGCAAGCTTCACAGCGGCCGAGTGCATCAGCACTCGTCGAGGTCACGAAGAGTTTTATCACTCAACGTGCACTTACACCTCCATACCTAGAAGAGCCCAGCATTCGGGTGGTTGATCCGTCGGACGACGTGCTAGGTGAGCGCACGTCCGACTCCGTATATTCTTGGGCGGGAAGCAGACTTGATTGGCAGGAATATCTTCGGGAGAGGACGACAGCAAGGTCGGTCATGGATCAGGAATGGTCGCGTTCACGCCCATGGCAGACCGACACCATAGTGTAGGCGGCATGGCGTACACTTCTGCCTTAGGGCAACGTCAAAAATCGCTTAGTCACTCACCGTACCCATCGCCTTCTGCATCTCCTCCACCGCATGCACACAAGGAAACTTCCAAGAAGACCATTCGTTGGAATTGTCCTCGTGCGGGTTGCGGATCGGCATTCACCAGGCAACTTCATTTGAAGCGTATGTAATCCCCCGCATCTTTCGTTGCTACGTCGTTGTGTGCTAAATAATCCACCAGAGCACCTGCGGTCTCACATCGACGATACACCGTACAAGTGTACTCAGCCGGGATGTAGCAAGACTTTTGCGAAGGAACGCAAATGCAGGCTTCACGAAGAAAAGCATCACCCTACTTTGGTCACATGCGAAGGCTGCAAAAGATGTTTCTTGACTGTTGATGCTCTAAACCGCCACAGTACGTGATCTCCACATCTCATGCTTACATGTTTTCTTATGATATTTTTTCAGTGCTCTCAGGTCCGGGAAAGGAGTGCAGAAAGTACCAAGAGCTGCTGCCAGCCCCTTCGAGCCTAGTATTATGAATCATAGTCTCCAAATCTGTGTTACGATATGGTACTATGACTCGCATTTAACGCAGTGGGCGGCCCGTTCGAGGTTATGATCACTTCCTAGGGTCGTTGAAGGCTTGAAGTTGAGGGTGCCGTGGTGCGGATCAAGGGGATATTTTGACTTCGATATCAACTTTAAAGGTGGCATATGTCGACGAGAGTATATTTGAAGAGAACGTTAGAGACAGCCACGGAATCGTTATGTAACTCGGAGCATCGAAATACTGACATGGCAGTGACAGCTCCTATGTAGGGCGTCCATATATTGGGTAACCACGGTGACCCTCTTCCGATTCGCCTCCTTAGGCTCGAATTCTTCGCTCCGTACATAAACCGTCAACGATGGGGTTGCATGCGCGATCAATGTGAATCCAAAATCCGCCACATAAGTACGGTTTTTGTGGTTGAGAAGACGATTTCCCTGTGGAAATTAGTGTGAGTACTACTGTACTACCACTAGTAGCATTATTACTAATCGTACCGCATGAAGATTACCATGAACAAGACACTAACTATGAAGATATGCAACACCAAGTGCCGCCTAGCTTGACAACGAACACCAGAACTTACCCATTTGAGTATACAAGGACAAATTCATCCCTCGTGAGAGGCCTCTCTTGTACTCTGTCCCGGATACTTCTAACCATTTGTGGAATGACCATGCAAGCACGACGGCCACTGACAAAGATGACTTCAGTTATGCCCCAAAATGGCACTATGTGCTTGTGTTGGAGCTTCGCCCATATCAAACGCGACAAAAATCCTGAGGTTGAATGAGAGTTAGGATACAATCATTGCAGAGAAGGGAAGAGCTACGCACCATCGAGCCTTCTTCAGCTTCCTGTATGTCCACTGTCACATTGTGTCAAAGCGTACAAGAAAACAACAGAACACCGCTAGATGATCAATGATACCGTACACTTGAACAAAGGCAATACACGGTCAACAATGTGTTGGACAATCATGTTTCAAGATAATCAAAGGTAGAGATTGAAGTATACCCGATATTCACCGTCGAAGGCGGAGGCCCCTCGGGCTCAAATGCCCAGATCAGATATCCTCTCGAAGGCTTCCGCTGCTGTAGGCCTGTTGTTCGGCGAGATGGCCCAGCATTGCGTCAGCAAATACCACAGCTCATCCGGTATGGGATGGGTACCAGGAAACGTAGGTCTCGGCGGTCGTGTATGCTTTTCAGTGACTTCTCTGGTTAGCCAAAGCTGCAAACTGGGCCTGTCAAACGGTTCGAACGGTGTCGACAACGTGTATAGCTGAAATTTCAATATGAGCATACAAAAATCGCCAATGAGATGAAATTTATCTGACTTCAACGCAGGTGCATACAAAGGCATAGATGTCGCTGGCATAAGTCCGATGTTCAGGTTCCGTCTCATTGCTGAGCATGATTTCGGGAGAAATCCACGGATACCACTTCTTCAGTGTTTGGTTATAATTCATATGTTCTTCATCAATCAGAGACAGGTGTTGTACAATGTTGAATCCCACCAGCCGGGCATGTCCTTGTCCGTCGACTTAGATGTTGGCCTGAGAGCAGCAAGTGAGTGGCGATCCTCGATGTGAACTGTGCAACCTACACAGCGTAAATCTCCATGGACAGTCGAACTATTGTGTAAATATGAGAGCCCAGAGGAAATTTGACGCATCTGAGGATACCAATTATTCAATTCAGTGATGTGCTCGTTGATGACAAGATGCGACAAACCAGTCCATGGATGAATCTTCGATATGCATCGCCACACAGCATGGGCTGCATCAATCCGACGTAGGATAGGATATACCCATTCTCCGTGACGGGTGTAACGAAGTCC